>NNCF01126068.1:296121-336765 GCA_002313205.1 Laupala kohalensis
TTTTTGAATCCGCCTCTGCCTTAGGGCCCTTGATCGGAATTGATGGGATGGTCCCTTGCTTGCTTCCGGAGAGTAAATTAGTTTTTTTTCCCTCCACGTGGTCATACGCAGTTTGTACTGTTTTTTGACAATAAATTTATTTATTATTTATTTATTTACATCCCAGACACACTGAGGACTATTGCACCGATGCAAATTAGTCCTTTTCGAGTACAGGGATTGGTTGTGGACTTGACTGATATTGAACCGACATAACAAAGTGGCTAGCTAGTTAAACATGAAGCAGTCCTGGTACGAGATAGCTGGTACGACCATGAACCTGAAAAAGTGATAAAAACATGAGACATTTCTATAATGTACGACATATCAGTGATTAGATGACGTGAAATACCAGCAAACAGGCCAGATATAACTTGTTATAATAAAACCGACAGAAATTGTGATATTACTGTACCAGATGATGCGAACATCTCCTTAAAATTATTTTTAGAAAAGGAACAAATATAAAGATTTGGAAATAGAGATAGCTCGTTTGTGGAGTTCTAAGACGCAAATCATCCCCATTGTTCTTGGCGCTTTGGGAAAGATGAAGCGAGGGTACAAAATGAACTACGACCTTCATCCTGCACAAATTATTCAAGTTCAAAAAGTTGCTCTTTTACCAACAGTCTTCATACAGTTCTCTCCCTATGAAACAATTTATATGGGCTCTAATGACCTTTGATGTTGACGAGCCCTAAAGCCCCACGAAAAAAAAAAAAAAAAAAAAAAATTATAAAAAAATATACCATATTTAGTGTNACAACAGTTGACCAAACCAAATCTCATTTTGGAATGGATGAAAATTTCCTAACAATGCTGACAAAGTGAGAGAAAGACACTAAAATAATAATAATATAAAACGATTTGAATTAAGAACAATTGAGCGATCCGTCGATCTCCTACTGCAATTCCGCCTCCCTTTTTTCTAACCATACTCAGGAACTTGCCATGAAGTGATGAAACTAGGATTCTATTATATTGCATTGTTTCAAAAACTGAGTGTAATTCCCCAAAAAGAAGCACCTTTTTCCATCTATTTCAGTAATAACGCAAATTAGAAGAATATAGATCCAGTCTTCTTGTTCTCTGCACGAAGGGAATTGCGAATTTTAATTACCCCTCATATTCCTTATGTCCATCCTCGTAGTCGAAACCAAACAAAACCCGCTCTTGCTGTCTTGTTTAATTTTTAATATACAATTTTCTCCCCTAGTCTCCTGCCTCATTATTCTGGACGATTAGTGACGGCATGTCCTGTCTCTCAGCCATTATATTTTGTTTCTCTGTATGTTAAAGTCTCTGAATAATTAATTCATAGTTATATCTCGATGGAACTGCTTTCTACCAATTTCCTAGACCGACAATGTCGATTCTAGTATTAATTTTTGATCCCATCCCGCGTTACACGTTAACACGTAGCATTCGGATATATTGGCGTTCTTTTCCCGATTTCTTATTGAAACCCAATATTTAATGGACCTCATCTTAATTTTAGCTTCTAATGGTAGAACTCCAAATTTCGAAACAGCACTACAGTTAACCGTACTCCAAGGTATGATGAGAGTATTTTTCAGATGATGATTTGCAGCGAGTTAAGTGATGCGCAATCCCCAACGCCCTATATTTCAGCTTCATATGCTACAGTTGGTACCACTAGTGACGATAATATTGTTCCTACAATCCTTGGATTGATGTAAATAATCAGTACTTCTTCGGGTTTCATTTAGATCATAGATGGTTTTTTGTTCGGATCTTTGATGTCTTGATGAGATCACGCTCATGCATACTTTGACGCTTTGATAAGTGTAATTTTTTAACGTTCTCAAGAGCCTTGGAACTTCCTTCTTC
Organism: Laupala kohalensis; assembly: GCA_002313205.1. Taxonomy (NCBI): domain Eukaryota; kingdom Metazoa; phylum Arthropoda; class Insecta; order Orthoptera; family Trigonidiidae; genus Laupala; species Laupala kohalensis. The sequence continues at coordinate 298,012 of NNCF01126068.1, forward strand.
CAAATTTCACTTTGATTTAATATCCATCCATTTTTTAATACCACGAATTTAGTTTTATGTATGTTCGTGTAAACAATCTATTTCATATACGCTCCAACGTATCCAAACCTATCCGAAGTCCCGACGGTGTTGTAGAAAAGTAGATCATCCGCAAATGCGTTATATATTACTGTATCATAATGAAGACACGATCACATAATTTTTAATTTCGTAAACTGTCTTAAATACCATTATTCTGTTATGTCAATATCCCAATTCTGTTACGCACCAGAATTGGGATATTGGGTGAAGGAAATAACCAAAATTTGTTTTGGTAGATGCGATCTTGCAGAACAAATTTTGGGCGTTTTCAAAACGACCAATAGTTCTTTCGAACGTTCCGTTTTGAAAAATATTGTATTGATCGTTTTGAGAAACAGAACTAGTATTGGGCATTATTTACGTCAAAATTGAAGTTTCATGAAATTTTAGGTAGAATAATTTTTAAAATATTTAGTTCAGTAAAACTGTTTATTTCGTTAATAAACACATACACACACATCTTATTTCAGTATGACAACTGTTTGATTCAGGTTAGATGATTAATGAATAAAGTAGTTCTTGAACATTTTTTGAATAACTTGGATGGTTGTAAAAGCTACGTTCAACGGGTTGCATATTCAGAAAATAATTAAATAAATAAATTAATGAATAAATTTATTGTCAAAAACGAAGTACAAACTGCGTATGACCATGTGGATGACAGTAAACTAATTTCATCTCCGAATGCACAAAACGGATCATCCCATCAATTCCGATCAAGGGCCCTAAGACAGAGGCGGATTCCAAAAGCTTCAGCAAAACTTTTCCTAGATAAGTTAGTTACGAGTTATAATACTAAGAGAATATCAATATGTTTGTAATTTAATATAATTTATTTTTATATGTACGAATTATTATCGAACTGTAGATTATGTTGATGAGCTCTTAAAACACCACAAAAAAATGTAAATTACTCTGAGTATAGCTTTACAAATCATAAAAATTGAAATTACACTAAATTCACGATTTTTTGTTTCAATAATCGCGCCCCTAGATAATGGCCTAAAGAACCTGAATAAGAAATCCGCCTCTGCCCAAAGGGAAATCGGAGAAAAACCCGGGCCAAAATGCGGCTACAGAATTAAAGTACACATTCGTGCGAAAGTTGAGTAATATAACTAAATTAATATGAGCCATAAGACAACACAGTCATGCAAGAAAATAGTTTTTGAAATTGTTATAAGTGATTTAAAAAGTACTACAGCAATGGCGTAATAAAGTACAAGACGGATTTAATTTTTATTAAAACCAATAAATTCTTTGACATTGTAGAGGCACTGGCGCATGAGGTAGTTTTTAACCGCGGATTTGAAGAGATTCAATTTCATAATATCTTTTATATTTTTTGGCAGGGAATTGTATTGAACGATTCACGAATGATATGGTCCTTTTTGGCAAAGAGTGGTTGACACTCTAGGGCGATGAAAATTATTACTACTGCGAGTTTTGTGTTCGTGAACCAGACTGTTTCGTATGAAGCAAGGGTGGCACTTCAATAATTCGGTCGGAACAAATTATCCGAACTATCCTCTTCTGAATTCTGAAAGGTTGAATACTCTGACCGGAATTAACCCAGAAGGTAATGCCATAACGTAAATGGGAGTAAACGTTTGCAAAATATACGCAACGGGAAATACGTGGACTAACTGCGTTAACTAAGTTTCGGAAGGCGTAACACAATTTGCTTAATTGGAAATAAGATTGTGAACGTGACAATTCCATTTGAGGTTGTCTTGAATACGGAGACCTAAGAATTATGAATTCGTAACAGTTTCTAATATTGTTCCGTTTAATGAAAGAGAAACCTGGGGTAAAGATATTGTGGTAGTATTGTGAAATGACTTAGACACTGTTTTGTCAGTGTTTTCAATGTGGTGATTTAATGGAACCAACCTGACAGGTTAGACAAAACTTTTTTAACCTAGGTGTGTTTACATAGTAAATTAGCGTCATCTAAAAAAACATTTTGCAATCTGATGTGGATGATGACATGTTGTTTACACACAATAAAAAAAATAGGGCCGAGAATTGATCCTTGTGGTACTCCGCAAATAAGTGGCTTTGTTTCTGAAAGACAATGCTAAAGTATTTTATTTTTAGTATTGGATATTTCCACCTGTTGATATCTGTCTTTAAAATAAGAAGTTAACCATTGTTATGGAAGTCCATTAATACCGAAAAAATGCAATTTTGAAAGGAGAATGTTGTGATCGTTGACATCGAATGCTTTGGATAAATCAAGGAAAACTCCCTGATGATTTTCTCCACGGTCGAGAGATGTAATAACATCGTTTAAGAAAGAAAATATGGCGCTTGCGAAAATATGGAAAAGGACTTCCGAAGACCGTGTTGATCGTCAGAGAGAATGTTATTTTTTGATAGAAAATGTACAAGACGCTTATAGAACACGCTTTAAAAGATTTTTGAGAAAGTGGGTAGTAGAGATATTGGTCGATAATTACCAACATTGTGTTTCCTTCCTTCCTCGTACAAAGGTCTCACTTTAGCTTTCTTAAATATGTTAGGAAACACCCCTTCCGATAAGGAAGTATTAAAAATATTTATGATTGTATATAATATAACGTGGGACAAAAATTTAACAATAAACTCGGGTATATCATCCACTACTGTTGAAAATTTGTTTTTTAATGAACTTATGATTTTTATGAATTCTCTGGCGTCAGTTTCGGAAGTCAACATAGAATAGGGTACGTGGGTGAATATATTTGAAGGACATTGGTTTTGAGATATTGAATTAATTATATTACCTACTTCTGAGAAAGAAGAATTAAACAAATTTGCTATGTCACATGGATTTGATACGATTATGCAATCGTTAAGTAAGAAAAAGTTTTCTTCGCGATTTTCAGGTGACGTGTAATTTTTAACAATATTCCACACGGTTTTTCTCCAGTTGTTTGATTTTAGAACCAGCCTGTCATTTTTCATATCTTTAGCTGCATAGACTACTTTTCGAAAAATAGTATCATATTTACGAAAATAATCATGGAGTTTGGTTGTAGGGTTTTGAAAGATAATATAAACGGCGTTTGTTTTTGAAGAAATTCTTATCCCTTGAGTGATCCATCTATTGTATTTCTTTGTGTTAATTAACTTGTGTTTTATGGGAAAGCTAGAGTTGTAATGTTTTAGGAATGTTAGGATAAATACATTGAATTTGTCGTCGGTGTTTTGGCAATTGTAGACATCTTTCCATATTTCTTCACGCTAATAATTTATAAATATGTATTGATTTGTGGCATTAAACTCTCTTGAAAATTTTTAAAGGATTTTAAGTGGTTTTAGTTTATGTTTAATAGTCAATACTTGAACAAGGTGATTGCTGTATCCGGCGATAAACACTTCAGAGAAATACGAGATTTCATTGTTGACGATAATTTGATCTATCAATGATTGTGATGAACAGGAGAGGCGAGTGGGGTCGTTTATCTTAGTAATAAATTTGAAGGAGTCGATAAGATTCTTGAATCGATTATTTGGTGAATGTTGGAGTATTCAGGAAATCGATGTTGAAATCACCACATATAACGGTAGATTTATGTGTGATATGTTTTAAAACAATTTCGAAGTTCCGAAAAAATATATCAAGATCTGATATAGGAGGTCTATAAATACACAAAAAAGTATTAAAATATTGCAATATTAATGTTATTTAACTTGAGCTCACTCACCTTGAAACAGTGAAGTGGGTATCTGAGGCTTATTGTGTGAAAGTAATATTCGGCCCAGGTGCATCGAGTTAAATGAAGTTTAATTAGTAAAAGCTTTGCTCAGAATGAACAATTTTCTACCAATACGAACGTAATAAGAACTAAAAGGAGGAAAATTGCCATTTTGCATGATGTTTTTTAAATGAAATTAAAATTTTAACAATAAAGTACTTCCAATTATTGCGTCGAGCATATAAAGCTTCGTTCTTGTTGCAATGACACAAACGACCAATACTAGTTGTGTACGATATGCTTTTGTCAGAACTAGTATTGGTCCTTTTGAAAAGGAACAGTTCTGGCATAAACCAAAACCAGTTTTGGTGGTATTTTTCCTCCAATGGCAGAAATCGGGTTTCGTGCGTAGCACAATTCTACTTATGCAGAACCATCCGGAAATCCGAAGTTTGATAAATAAGTAGACAAAAATAATAGCAGGTGTCATTTAGATTAAAGAAAAGTGATTGTAAATAAATAACTTACAATTATGAAAATCAAAATGTGTCTAAGGCAATACAGAAAATGATCGTCTTCGTCACAATAAATTAATTTTAAAGAATTGCCCACTGACATTAATAACACACTTAATCATTATCAGTTTTTAAATGAGTATCAAAATAAATTTATAATAAATTTATGTTATTGTTTACAAAGATTTTATGCGAATAAAAATTAATAAAAAACCCCAGAAGAGAGAAATAAATTATATTTCAATATAATTGTATTTAAAAAAGAATTTTATTTTCGTTCCTTTTAGTGTCATAAAGTTATGCAAAAATGTTCTCGTCGTAATAAGGAATACGTACAAATATTTATATTTCGATGTTTCTTCCGTTGTGGCCTATACGCAAGTTTTAGTACTAAGTTCGGTGATTAAAGAATGGAACTTTACCAATCTTCTTTAATAACATATCTCACATTTGGACTTTATATTACTCATTTTTAATTTAAAACTGAAACAATGTACTTATTATATTTAAGTCCCTTTAATTATACATGAAACAATATCAATAATAAGATTCAGTGATGGTCCAGATGGCCTTACCTCTTTCGTTCTACCTTTCTGGTGGCTGCATAGGAATTGCATGAAAATCCGCGAATGTCCATTTCGGAGTGACGAGTAAAAATTTAAAGTATCATAGGTCTCATTTACACCGTTCCAGATTATTTAAGCAAACACGTATTGAACATTATGTGCTCATTACGTATGTATGGAAAATATTTAAATTATTTAGATTTTACGATGTAGTACTGTTGCATGCTACCCCCCTGGGGATCCTAAATGGCTTTTCATCGTCTCTACCTATTATTGATTCTACTCTTCTTAACCCATTTAAAGGTTTGACTTAATTGAATTTAACTATTTATCTAATACAGAGCTCACTCGCGTGACTTAGTGGATGCAACTTCCACCATTACAAATATGAATGTTCCGAAAATGAATTTTACGGAGCATGGGTTGCCACCCATGCGCCGGAGTGCAAGCTTCTCCTTGCACTGCCTGTGCGTTCGCCTGTCAGCCGTCTGGAAAAGAATTTCAAGATGGAGGGGGCCAATCAGAATTAAGATGACAGAATCACGCCACCGAAAGGACGCCGCTGACAGTGTCGATCTCACGCTCTTCGCGGAGCTGACGAGCCTCCGACGGAAATGGCGCAGCGGTTTCTGCGTGCACGTGTTGCTGGCTCTTACGTTGAATAAAAATAATTAAATATATAGAAATAACCAAATTAGCATGTATCTGAATGATGGGACCGCAACAGTACATGAAATCAGTATAATGCAGAATAAGAGATGATACCATACATTAGTCGTATAACATTCATACAATGCAATAAAACCTAATCTGCTTTATGGAATCAGCGTGATAATCACGTAGTTTTACGCAAATATCTAACAAAATGTTTACAGATTCAATCTTCGTTTGTTTGTCGTTCAATTGTTTAGAAGGAAAACAAAATCAATAATTGTGTTCAAAAAGCAACAAACATTTCTAATAAACGTGCAAACATTCGAACGTAAATTAAGGGGAAAAAGTTCAAGAAAGGTATCGTACAATTTCATGAAATTTTATGTTCAAACAATATCATCAAGATTTATTTAATAGTATAGATTTGTATACCAGACGAAAGTACAAACAATAATTCAAGTTCATATATTATAATGTATGGTAAAAGAAATAATGGATTTTGCATTTATTAAGGTAAATGATATAATGTGAAGATAAATGAACGAAATCTTTGATGAGGCTCAGATGAAACTACAAGTTTGAGGCTGGAATTGGTTTGGATGTTCACTGCTGCAGTGGAAGTGCAACATGAAAATTAAATGAATCAATTTGATCAAAGAATTGATATAGTACTTCTCTTTCTGCTTGCCATTGAATCCCAATACGTAATTTCCTTTCACTTAATTCTTGTTTCCTTTATCAGCGATGTACTGATACTTCTCTATTCACTAGACCATCAAATTTACTATCACATCATGTTACTATCACACCACAAATTTACTACCTTGAACATGTTGGCAAAGTTATTTGTGTTTCATATAATCAGACTTGTACTCATAATTACGTAGTTAATACTAATATTCAGCGTAACACAGCGCCTGTAGTGATAACAGCATAAACAAGTCACCGAAAGAGAGGATTACAAGCTCTCTCCACCCGAGATATTGCAAAAGCGCTAATGGGATCATAACTAACCGCAAAGATAAACATCGTGAACATGCTATGTTTTGACTACGATTCAACGTTGTAATGGATAAGACAACTAATGCAATATCAAGAATAAACTTCATGGAAACATTTAATAGAATAACCACTATTTACTTTAGAAACTTCATTTTGTTTTTGAACTGCTAAATTATTTTCTCTTAAAGAATTACCTTCATTTTCAGTTGTTGCTTCATTCGTACTTCCTTTATCAAATCATGATTCCATTGAAATATACCCATTTAAAACAGATTAACAGTTTAATTCCCTGCCCTTTCTTGACCAAAGAATTACACGGAAAAATGTTTAAGAGGCACATCTCGATAAATGCTAGAAAATATTTACTTGAAACCACAACACACGTATCTGAGAAAGGAACAAAACACAATGAATGGAAGCTTTCCCTGAATTGTCAGGTGGATATTTGTACAAGTGCGTGGAGGTGCTATGGGGTTTCCTCACTTTTCCAGAAAATTTGGGGATTTTGTTTTCAAAAATACTTTTTTCATATGCAATTCGTAAACTATCTCTCTCAAACTAAGTGTTCAAGAATGCTTTCATTCAAAATATGTTTTTTTATAAAACTGAGACAGGAGTTAAATTTTAGTTTGAAATGAGGAATATCTCTCTCAAATGTTTTATAGATATTTCATTGTGAAAAAGATTACTATAAAAAATGAAAATCATCCATCATGAAAACCTATCCCTGAAAACAATATATACTGGTTTTAATGAAATTTCATTTCCTATAGGGGAGGTGATTAGGATTTTCACGCATTTTTACTGACCGAAATTAACACGTGTGTTTTCTCACACTTGAATAAATTCTCTTTGTTCTTTGCACCATATTTAACACCTCCATCCTTCTGCGTATACTGCATCTTCGTCTTCTACTGAAGTGGAGGAGTGTGGTTGAGCCGGCCGACCGGACACAGCTGCGCTCGACAGTCGCCATATGTCACTTCCGGACGGACGACCGTGCCTTCTCTTCCTCCTCCTCCTTCCGCGAAGGCGAAACCTCTAAGCTCCATGACGTGGATTCCGCCGCCAGGGATTGGTCACTAGAATTTCGTTTTCACTCTCTCGACTTATCAAACGCGGTGTGAATGATGTCTCTTGAGCTCCAGGGACCATAAGAGATGGATCAAAAATTTTAAAATTAAACATTGAATGCTGTACTTTTGAAAATAATTTCTCAAATTGAATTGTACGGACACGTATGCTTTCAAAAGGTGTAACATAAAAAAAATCCTTTTCTCTACGTTCCTCTGAAAGAAAATCTTAAACTAATCCATGAGCATAAAGGTACGGTTTGTGCTATTCATGAAATTTCATAATAATTGATTTCCAGAATATGGAATTTACTTGTCCGTAATCTAAGAAGAAAAGTGTTTAGGATATGCAGTTCAAATTATTTTTCAGTGTATTATCAACTGCAGTCTTTTTTAGTCTTTCTTCATTAATCGTACGGTTGGTTATGGCCAATTCTAATATTGTTCCTATTACTAATTTTATTGTTTCTATTACTAACTAGGATTATTAATTGTGGTGTTGAATTTAAATGATTATTGGATCAAGGGAAAGTGGAGACAGCTAGGATTGAAAAAAATGTATTGCTTTGTAGATTTAATGTAGCTGCTTCAACACCTGAGCCATGCGTGATCCCAGAACCGAATTCGCGTTTGGTATCTGCATGAGAGTAAAAATCTCACCAGGTCAGCGACAAGTCCAGCTTAGTCAGTTGGCATGATAAGTCACGCTGAAGCTGTACAGGCAAAATTTATTTGTTTCCGTGCAAATGATTCAGATGGAAGTAAAACAGCTGACAGTTCTTAGAGGCCAAGAAGCTCATTTATAGATTATAATTCTAGTCAAAAATGACTTCGGCTTTGTGAATTTGTCCCACATTTCTTGTGTTTACCATCACACTAGATTGTTACAATCATATAGAGGAGATAGTATGAGGATGTGATGTGATTAGTAGTTATTGAAAGCAAATGCTTGAACTATTTTGGTCTAGTTAACATTCGTAAAATGAGTATTTATTGGAACCAAACAAATAACTTACTTATGAGTGTATTTATTTCGTGCAAAACAAATTTAAAACGATCCTAGTTAAATAGTTTTATATTACGCATTGTTTTGGTAATGGATTAGAATCTCGCATGATGACAGCATTATTATGTTGTTGTTCTTCGTACGGGACTGAGTTATTTACGTAACTTATGCTTTCAAAATATTCGTTTTGCTACTGTCATAACACAGAACTTCTTTATACAATCACATACGCAATAATCTATTACCTCCTTCTGAAATGTGTTTTGAAGTTTTCTTCAAACGACATGCCATTTCCAAAAAGAGCAATGAAGCATTAATAGGAGTTCGCACGCTTAAGACAAACGTTTTGTTGAGAATTTTGCCATTTTCCTGTATTCAAATGTTAACAATTAACTTAAATACTTAATGGGATATTTTCAGTATCTTTCAGGTCAAATATAAACACATGTATTCTCACCTATACGAGTTCAATTATACTTTTATTCCGTAAAATAGCTTGTGAGTTATCGTATAAATAGTTGTTGGTATTATTGTTAAAGCTTAAGATATTTATTTTCTCCTTTACTTTTACGGATTTTCGGGATTGTTTAAAAATGTGGTAATAATATGATCACAAGCGTCCTCGTTAAATGCTAAAAATTTGTCCATATTCGTCCATATCCGGGAGTGGTTTTACACTTCTTTTACGCATCCCCCACAATCCACCGGGTATGAGTTAACGTTGCGTTCACACATCCTAACATCCCACAGGATGTACGCGTTCACACTCGTATGTTTCAATTTACACTTTATACATATCCCAGGAATTCTACGTTCACGTTCCTTAAATATTTTTCTAACAAATCGCAGACTGTGCATGAATTGCAATTTTACATGTGTTTTCCATAGTTTCATCTGAAATATCGCGAAAATTTGAAGATTCATATTTAACCGTGATTTGCCCCTTTAAAATTGGAATTTTGAAACATCTTAGCGAACCTGCAGTCGAAACCCAGTCAAAATTTCAAGTTACCTTCTTAATTTTTTTTTCCTCTCTGCGAATGTGTCAGGACAAACATTTTCATCCATTTAAACGTGATAATTCAGAATATCGGTGTTCAGATATTTAATTATGCATGTTTAAAAATTAAAACCTGAGATGTCATCACAAATATTTCGTAAGATATATCGAAAGTAATGCACCATTCATTTACCACGAACGACCAAACTCTCAAAATATTTGTACCACTTTTCCCACATATACACAAAGTCATAAACCCGTTTCTAGGCTATGTAATTAATAACTTTTACGTATGAAAACCGAGATGATATCTTAATTAGTTCATTTAATATAGTGAAAATAGAGAACATTTGAAAAATCACATATCACCCCTTTACAATCGAAATAAATTTGCCCTGAAATAAATGTTAATTCTGAGTTGAATATTATTTTATGGGTCAGTATATTTGATCATAAATAAAAATAATTACTTTGAGAAGAGTCAAATAAAATAAAATTGGGGAAGCCTGCACCGTTGGTGTGTGTGTTTTTGTGGGGTTTTACGGTTCGTCGACATCGAGGTCATTAGAACCCTACAACTTGCACAGGTAAGGAAAATGCAGTTACGCACAAGGGAGAGCCAACATGACTCTCCCCGCGTGCGGGACTCGCCGAATGACTCAACCATACCCCCAAAAAATCCCTCCTGTATTACAACTCAAAACTCAAATATCAACATATTTCAAAACAGTACATATATCATTATTAAAAAAGGAAAAGGAATAAAGAGGAAAATAAAAGGTACTCTAGCGCCGGGATCGAAAAAAACAAGAGGTGACCAAGGAAGGTCAGGAATGAGAAAGGAAGGATCCTACCACTAGTAAGTGGAAGTAATGCCAGACTCAGTTCGGGGCCCCGTGTTTGCCAAACACGTACTTACTAGATGTAAGTCCCCTGGGGGGTTGGTGTGTAAAATACTTGCTGTGTAAATACTTAAATATAAGCTAAATAATGGTTTATAATTTAAAAGAACTTCTTCCTTAATGTGAACCTGTAAATAGTAATATGAGCTACAATTACTAAAAATAAATAAACTTCGTGACAGAAAAATACTCTGAAAGATATAAAATACCTATTTTTTAAAATTCATACTTTAAGTGAATGTAGGACATTTTATTGTTAATAGTTAAAGTGCGTTATCAACTTTTACCAATTTTCGAGGTTTTTGTCCTCATCTACCGAGGTGCCTTGGAGATAGAAAATCAAGGTGAAATGAAAGTTTATTTTTCAGAATGCAATCCCGCGGTATACATCTGTGTCGTGGAATGCATAAATCATTATTGTAGAATATAACGTAGATTGTAACGGAACGAGGTTCTAAAACTGACATTTTTACTGTTACAAATGATTTCTAATACTCCATAGACTTTAATTTTTGTTTTAGGGTGATGTGCATATAGTTTGGAAATTAGAACATACTGACCAAACAGGTAGAATAATCTTTGTAATCCAAGGTACAATATTTTTTCTCGAAAGTGATTCTCGTGATTCTCCTGATTCTCGAGGAGTATTGCGAATATTTTATTATGCTGAAACATGACCAGTATTCATTTACAGTCTGATTCCACAGCCACTAAAAAAACTTTTTTTTCTCAGATCTGGAGGTCAGACTATGTCTACTACATGTTTTTGGGGTCGCTGAATCCGAATCCGTGACCCATTAAACCCCATCATGTCAGGTTTCAGCAATAACCCCATAACCCAAGCTGTCGAGCCGTATTACACACAATGATCCTGTAAAGGGGGCTATGCATCTACAATAATCCCATAACCATATACATTCAACCACAAACCCCCAAACTCCATAACCGATAACTCCAAGTAGTTTGACTTGATCTCTAATCGCGGGATATATCAGTGCACTATGGACAAAATATATTTAACCATATAATTCTCTAAACCCCTAATCTCATAACCGTATAACGCTATAATCGATAACTCTAATAACCACGTTACTCAGTAGCCTAACTTGATCACCCTGTAAGAAAATCAGTGAGAATTTTTTATCCCCGTATCTAGTCTATATTACCAAACAGCTCTTTTAAAAGCTAAAAGATGTACAAAATCCGCTTGCACAACCTTCTCTTGGTGTACATCGAGTTCGTAATGTCGACGCCCTATTTTCTTTTTCGGAAACAAACTATTAACATTTAAAGAATTGATATATGAGGTAAAGAGGTTATTGGGTACGAGGTTACATGGTTATGGAGTTATAGGTTTAGAGGATTATAGAGTTATTCTGTGTAGAATGTCCTAATATATCCAGCGATGAGAGATCAAGTCTGAGTAACGTGGTTATTGGAGTAACTGAGTAACGTGGTCATTGGAGGTATCTGTTATGGGGTTAGGGGTGGTGGTTGAATGTAGAGGGTTATAGGATTATTGTGGATGCACAGTTCCCTTTACAAGATTGTTGAGTGTAATAGTACTTGACAGCTTGGATTATGAGTTTATATGGGGTTATTGATAAAACCTGACGTAGTGAGGTTAAATGGATCGCGGGTTCGGACTCAGAGACCCCCAAAAATATGTAGGAGACATAATCTGACCTCCAGATCTGAGAAAAAAAATATTTTGTGGGGCTTTGTCATCTAACGACACAACTAAGATTGATATGAAATCCGAATCTCTCCATTTATGCGCATGAAAGAATTTGTCACAATTTGTGAATGAAAGACTGTAATTTATTTTCGAGAAATTATATTTGATTTATAATTGTCAAAGTAAGGTATAAAATACGATATATATATATATTTGATGAATGCTAATTAAAATAACCAGCATTTTAAAACCTAGAAGTTTAGTGAAGTATTGTCGCGTTGGGGGCCGCTATATAATATATTATAGCGTTGTCTTCGTCCCAACAGCGGGAGAGATAGGCCCCAGATTTAATAGAGTAACTCGCTTGGCAGAGAGGTTTTTTAAAAAATGGATTCCCTATCCAGGTTTTGGCGTTAGGTTAATAAAACATAGATACATATTAAAATATAACAAAGGTTTAATGATTGAAATGCAAGTGAACCCTCATGGGCTGATGATTACTCATTTACGTTACATGCTCCTATCGAGGCGAAGACTCAACATGCCTTAAGGGCGAAAGAGACGGCAGAGTTCATTAGAATGTTCCAAGTGCTTTCTATTTACCGTCAGGCAGACCGCCATCAGCATTGTTGTCGGCAGAGCTCCGGACGTTGGACCAGAGCAGAGCGTCCTGGCGTCCAGCCCCAAACACGTCACAGAGATTCTCCCAAGATGACAAGCGACAAGCCCCTTTGGGATGGGTGATCTCCTGCTTAAGTAACCTCGGAGGGGGGTGCGGGGGTTGGTGTGTATCTTCCCGGGAACGCAATGAACCTTGGAGTCCGCTCTCATAGGGGTGGGATGCTCCACGTGGCCATCTGAATGCATTGAAACGTTATCCGTGGCAGGAGGTAAAATCGGGAAGGGATAAGTTACAGACGGCCCTACGTTAATTTGTGGAGGGGGATGGGCGTCGGCCCATGTATCCAGATACGTTTGGGGAAAAGGTGGGGGAGGTCTACGTGGTGGAAGCCGCCTAAGTGCGTACCTTACGTGTGTGGTCTAAATACCCTGAGTCTAGAGAAATAGCTCCCTGCTGCGTAGAAAGAGTGATACAAGGAAGGTTTGTTTGCTGCGGCGAGCGAGTCGAGCCACGTGTAGGTTGGGGTCTAAAGTGCGGAGTTCTCAAATGATATATACGTGCTCGGAAGCTCGCGTAGTTCTAATAACATGGGAGCAGCTTGCCATAGGGGATATTATCGTTATCGAAAATCAACACAGTTGCTTGAAAGGGTTTTTAGAAAGGCGCGTCTCTTAGAACGCCCACGCACACGTGGCGCGCGAGGCCCCGAGTCGCCAGCGGAACTCGTGATCTAAACAATCACCTTCGCGAAATGTCAGCTTTGCGTAATATTATAAACCTTTGATGAATATTATAAACCTTTGCGTAATGTCAGTTCCGTGACAGTATATTGTCCTCAAACTCTCAAAAAGAGTTCGTAAAATCATATTGAAATTAATAAAAGATAAAAATGAATTGCCTTAAATGTATAAATCATAGAGCTCATGCTGATTGTTCGCTTTTGATATAAGACTGCCTTTTATTTTTTGCTTTTTAACTTAAGAAAAATTTATCGAAAGGTAGTGTTGAAGTTCCCAGAATAATGAAAAAAAATTTTTTTCTTCAACTTGAATTGTTCCAGTTAATTTTTCTTTTATAGAAATGAGGCGTATACATTAAGAATCAGATATTAGCATTTTGATTTTTGGTTCATGTTTATCTTCACGGATCATCCCACGACAAATTTTAACTTATTATATCATTAAAACTTAAACTATTTGGAAAGAAAAAATGTACTTTAATGGAAAAACTATTATTTCATTTCTCAACAGTTGACTCAGAGAGAAAGAGGGCAACGTTGTGTGAAAACAGCGATATCACTAGACCAAAATGACTCATGAAAGTTCAACCATATTTGACAACATGGCTTCCCAAGTGACTCGCTGGTACAATAAGCTTTGTTATAAACTGTGCGCATCATACGGAGCTAAACGAAGCCAACTGCGGTCTCCGTCGGTTTTGTTCTATTCCCAGCATCTACTGAGCTGCATGCTCAATGCGACCACCGAAGAACTATTTGTAAGCCTCTGCGGCCGAGCTAGAGCATCCGTGCTTCTATAGATTCAACCCAATCCTCTCCGATGTCCACTCAACGTATGCTGTATTGACTCGCGCTAGACAGATTCTGTAATTCAGGAATCCTGGATAGAAATACTCAAAATAAGAAGAGTCAGTTCAATAAGTTATTTTACGCAAACACGCATTATTATTATTATTATTATTATTATTAACTAAAACTAAATTAATTAAAATTTAATGCATCTGAATATTAAACTTCACGGATTTATATATATAATGTGGCAGAATGAATCTTTTAGGGTTAAAAATATACTAAGGTTTTGGAATTTACAATTTTGATCTATTTTGAGCGCCTCGACTAACTAATCTCAGGGTTCCACAATATTTCTGGGGTTCGCATTTTTTTAGTGAAGGGAAGGGCCATACAATGGTTCCACTACAGGAAAACGCTATTGACAAATAAATCCATTAAATTTAATCACCATTATTCTAGTACAATAAAACCCCTCATGCTATTCCCCTCAAAAGAAACACACATAAATGGTAGCCAATGATAACATAAACACTAACACACATTTAAAATCTCTCACTCCACAAAATAAAGATACACTGAATTTAACATGCCATAATTCTATCAACGTTTACAATCTCTCTCTCTCAAAAAATAGAGATACACTGAATTTAACATGACATAATTCTATCAACATTTAAAATCTCTCTTTGCACTGATCAAGTCCACAGTTCGAGTCCTCTTTTATGACGTATCCCACACTATTCCTTACGCGCAAGCGCATTACGACGTCGGTTAAACATCACCAACCGTCGTAAAAATACCTCTTTAGATGACCAACCACGGCAGACCGTAGAGAGTAGTGTCCCCGCAAGGTCGGTCAGGCTCCGATCTCGGGCGATCGCTGACGGTGTCATCAACGACGGTTACCGGAAGTTGCTCATCTGTGGGCTCGGGGCCTTCAAGCGCAGCGTCGGCCTGACTTCGTTCATTCCGAATAGCCACCCGGAAATTGTTCGCCCGTGGCTCGGATCGGGGACAATTTGCCAGATTTGTCCGATGTAAAAAAAAGGGCAAATAATTGACACGAGCGCAGCATCTTCAGAAAATGAAGTGCTAGTGTTTAGTGCGAAATCTCGAAATACTGGTCTCAGAGTATTAACGCAAACATGTCCGTGAAGAAAATCTCTTACGTCTTCGCGCCAAAAAAATCTCGCTTCCTGTGATCTGGTCTGATATCACAAGTTCTACAACTCCGACAAGTTACAACAACGAGAAGCAACGAGACGAAGCTCCGAGAGGTGACGCCGAAAACTCACAAGATATAGATCCTCTATCCCCCATCATCAATCAACAATAATCTGTCTGTCTGATCATTTCATTTTTCATTCCTTAAATGGTCTTCCTCCCTTCCTACACCTCTCTTTCCACTTCCAAGTCTTCCAAATTTTGAACTTCACGTGACCGAAAACTTCCAATGCCAAAACGGTTCCCCCTTCTGAAGCCTAAATTCTGATTGGGAATTTTGAATGATTTCGAATAATTTCCAACGCTCTTTTCTTCCAACGATTTTTACTGACAAGTTGGTTCTTGCTCATACACCCTCGCGTATCGTGGGTTATACGGTCGGGTTGGGTCGCTTTACCCACCCCCTCACTAACTCGCTATTTCTAAAAAGCCATAAATTTTTTTCTACAACAAAGAGCCGACAGCGGGTTGCCGCACCATACCAGATGCGAGTGTCCCTTTGTCATATCTCAACGGTAGGCCTTTAAATTTCTAGAGAGTCGTAAGACTTCCCTCCTTCGTCCATTCTATGAATTTAATACGCCCGAACGAGGATGATTTTATTATTTTAATTACTAAATTATTCAAATCTCACAATATATAGCGCAGTCCGATAGGAAAATTAGCTTCTTTGTGAAGTGCCCAGTCGTCGCCAAAATGGACTACTAATTTAATATCTGGTTAAACATTTTGAGCCCCTTTATAAAAGGGGCTGACTCTCGGTCGCCATATAATCAAAAAGAGAACTTTCGGCTATTAAATAAGATATATTACTTTTACTAGAATATTTTTAAAATAAGGGTAAGAATTTCATAATACTTGTTTCAATTTTAAAGAAAATACCCACG
This sequence comes from Laupala kohalensis, assembly GCA_002313205.1. Lineage (NCBI taxonomy): Eukaryota > Metazoa > Arthropoda > Insecta > Orthoptera > Trigonidiidae > Laupala > Laupala kohalensis. The sequence continues at coordinate 314,436 of NNCF01126068.1, forward strand.
TAATGTTATTTGTTCAAACTACAATCCAGAATTGTAAGAATTTATAGCAGTCTTTGAGTTCCCGCAAGTTTGCTCACATTCATTTTGTAATATGTCTGCAACTTTATTGTTTCTCACATTTCCATTGACATCTAGTGAGAATGTTATCCATTAATGTTAGTGGTTTAGTAGCACTGGTGTGTATCATCAATCACTTATTTTCACTGATATAATTGAGAGAAGTTTTTTAGAACACACCAATTTCCCATTTCATCCTATTTCACTCTCTTCGGAGTGAATTTTGGTAAAATCCTTTTCTAGCTGACATTTTCAATAATTTTCCATATCAAGCTCTTCTTAACCTCCACTTCGGGGATATCGTGCATCTCATGTGGTCTGAAGCCTGTAAAATGCCATTGAAAAAAGATTATTCATATCAGAATAAACAAATACCATGGATTCAACCCTCATATTGATCATTTAATGTTATTTTTAAGTCTCACCCTACTCATCCCCAGCTCTAAGAACACCAAGGATCTACGTGATTTCAAATTGACGTTAATGACACTGGTAGTTTAAACATCTCACCAAACCTAAAACCAAGCATGCGATGCAACTTTCTTAAATTTCAAAATTATTTTCAATTGTTTTTAATCATAAACCTATTTCCTTCCACCCTACCTTCCAAGGGCTGCTTTTCTTCCATAAGGGCTTAATTTAGACTTACTGGATATCGGGATATTATATCAACTCAGCGACACTGACAAATGTGATCTCGTCATTGGTATTGCTCATGTTCGATAATTTTTTTATGGCATCTCCTTTCCTAGTAGTGCTGGGGTTTATACGAGCTGATTGTGTCTTCGGGAATGCTACTAGAGTGAACCCGGATGATTTCAATTTTAATGTCAGTCATTTTCGTTCACATTTCATTTCATCCCCTTCCCAAAGTGACTATATTTCCTCATAGCGAATGACCGTAGACTTATTTGGCATAGAGAGTTTGATTATGCTCTTGTACGCCTTAAAAATGATGTATTCAACATATATATCGTTTTTTAAATTATTTTTATCTGTTCCCTCTTCTCACCCATTTCCTAGGGACGCTAGGGGTATATTATCTGCTGCATGGACTATCTGTGAACTTACAAAGCATCGGTAACGCCATTACTCATCTCAACGGAACCAAAATGTATAGTTTCGAATCTAATATCAGATTTTTCATTATTTGTACATGTCACTCTCTTCCCAACCCCTCTCTAATGGTATCAGGGATGTCTTACTCCCATAGTGCTTGTCAGATATAATGTAATCTGTGTAACGCGTTTGCTTGAAATTCGTCCAGGACATTCAGAGCTTTGGAGCGATATATGAAGAAAGCATATAAACCCCAATTTCACCCCAATTTTACGCTCTTATACACCAATCTTTGACGTATGCATATAGGGCGTTTAGGTTGAGCCCTTGATCCAACCCACCCAATATGGTTCACGCGGCGTAAACCTATTCTACACAAAGGGCAATTTAAAGTTTTCAAGGTATATAGTACCGCCTTGTATTCCAGGTAGCGCTGTTTCTTGAACGTATAGTCGGCTCCTGAAGGATGTGAAGCACATCATACACAGAGTATTGTCGGCGTAACACCATACCTATAGTCTGCGTCATTTAACCATAATTGATATTCCATGTACCAGCATTAACTACATATATGGCCGTGCTAAAAAAGTCTCGTAAAATATGTTTTCTTACTACTTCGGAAGCCACTGCAAAAAAAATTTTATTGTTCAAAAAGCAGCATCTACGACAAATGTACTTTTCGTAATATCAAAGTTCGCTGCAGCGCATATCAGGAAATATTGATATACCCAACGGTTGCGTAATTATGTATGCCACATTAGAAAATTAATTTCTCCAGAATCATCCAGCAAATTTATCCCAAATTTCATGTAGAACCTCTCCAATATGCCCTCTTAATTTGGTAACACTTTCACGCCACAATACAACCCAGAAAACCAGCAATACCCCTTATTCAGAAGTGAATTAATTGCGCTGGATTCAACTGGTTACCAACTACATTCTGTTCTGTATTCTTTGATGTTTAAGTGAGACTTAAGTCTTCTCGTAACAGTTGGACAACCTATATTCACCTAGAGCCATGGAAAGCATGAAGAAGTTCACAAATTCTTGAAATCCGCAGAGAAAATTCATCCTTGTATAAACTCAATAAATGTGGCTGTGTCTATCAATACAAGTATGTGTACTAGTAGCTCCAAGAAAAACGACTTCCTTACTATCAGTGAAATAATGAATTAGGTATATAGTTGAGAATTAATACCTTCGCTACCAATTCACCAATATTCGTCAATAACATTTTTATGAGACAAATGCGGTTAAAGATACAATATTTGTTCAAATATTACAAATTTCGGGCAATTTTTCACTTACCAATAAAACCAACGGTGAATAGCACGGCCATTTTTTTTTTAATTTATGATTCGTAACGGGTAAAATTATGATACCTGAAGTCGTTTAATCACTTTCTAACAATTTACTGTTCACTTTGTAACAATTCGACATGGAAAACGTTTCCTACCGCTGGATATGGACGCACATTTCTTGCGCCAGCCTATATATTCTTTGGCTCTTAAAAGTGGCCGATAAAGGTTTTCCAGCATGAACTGCACTTTCATCTTTCTCTCCGAGCGCATGAGATCATAACTTGAGATTTACGGAGTGGAATAGTGGCGTGAAAGGAGAAAAGATGAATGATGAACGTATTCGATGGAGTGGCAAACAGGTCGCGGGGAGAACAGACTTGACCGGACATCAGCGTGAAAGACGGATTCGGAAGGTGTAGACCTCTAGCTAATGACCATTTTTTACTGTTAAGTTTTGGAAGATGTTTAGTTCGTTCATCTCGGTAAAAACATCCTGTACGATTAAATGAATAACGGAATTTTTTTAAACGATTTATTTTGAAAGAGAAAGAAGTAAGAATAAGGATTCCATATCGGCAGGATTCAATACAGATGTATCAGCATCTTACATTTCTTTAAAAACCACTCATATTATATGTCATTGTAATTAAATAAATCTGTAGAGTCCTAATTCTAACATACAAGTCATAACTAAAATTTTAAAATTTTAGATAGGAAAGATAAAAACTGATATTAAAACAGTGATGACGAGATTTGGAAATCATTAAGAAAAATAATGAAAGATGTAGGTCAGAGAATTTTCTCTATCTGACTGTTAATTAATACTATCATTGTTCAATTTTAAACATGTTTTTCTGGTTTTGCTATCTCTTTGTAGCTGTTTGCTAGATATTTAATTATAACATAGTCCCAGTCGAAATTATGGCTATTATTTTTTCTTTGTTTCTTAATATAATGGAATTATGGGATTTTCGTGTATTTTTTTCTGGTTTTCATTTATTTTGGTCTTTGTCTGATCTATGAACAATTTATTACAGTCGTTACATTTAATGTGGTGCACTAAATTCATGTCTTTTACTTAATTCAAATGCATTTATTTTATAGGACAAATTCTTATTTAATAAATTATTAAGACAAATAATTATTTAGAATATACTAATACAATTACTTTCTCATATGCAGTTGTCACTGTGTAATGACGATAAGAGATTACATAAAGAGAGGTTTATTTCTGATGTTCCTCTAAATTTTTGTCGTCTTTTTCATGACACTGCATTCGTGATGTTTGTTAAGGAAATGTTCAAGCGTTCACGTACGAGATGTCTCCAACTTTTGTATTACGTTATTTGATAGACATGGTTATAATACTCTACTTCCTATATTTCTTTCGATATTTTTGATGTGAGTTCCGGGTACTTAGACCATCTTAATTCTTTCTAGGTTGCATTTGATATTCCAGCAAAAAAGAAATTTCTGTGGTTAATTATGTCATATTCCGTAATGTTTCTGTCTGATTATTTAAATTATTTAAAACAATCTGCTCGCATATCAAATACTATTTAACGGTACAGATATATGACACTCCACCTACCTTGAGATTAACGATCAACGAGAAAACAATATGTGTGAAATCTGATCTGTAGGATTACGTAGCAAAAATGATAAGAATGCCCAGAAGTACAATATAAAGATTTTGCTAAGAACGCCAATTGGAAATGGCAATGCCAATGGGACTTGAGCTATTCTTCTAAAATAATTTTAATAAATGAGACAACCAAAGAAACAGATTCTTTAAACACACTATATTGTAAAGTAAAATAAATTTTCAGAATAATTATTTCAAGACGTTTACCGATTTTTCAGTCTCATAAATATGGAAAAGTTTTAGGTAAATGTAATTTTGTAACTGTATTTCACATTCGGAGTGCGTTTTCGGTTCTTCAAGATATTTTATCATTATTGTATCTTGCATATCGAATTGACAAAATTGTATTATATCTTCGATTGATTCATCTAGATATAGACATATTCATAGTTTTTCCGTCTCTTGAAAAAGTAATCTAAATTATAAGTGGAACAAAGATAAATTACGCATATTATTTTACTTGGTCCATTCAAACTTCGAATAGAAATACCTCTAATTAAGTAGTAATACAAATTAACTTTTTTGTACAGAAAATTTAAGCAAAACATTTCGAGCCGTTTACGAGAAATTTTCAAAAATATACTTTAATCTTCTTATGAATTATCTTTTTTTCAAGTGAAGGAAATTCTAGGACGTGTGCATCAACAAAAAGTATATTTTTCACTTTATTTATATGTTTTTATCATAAACGCTGTTCACAGTTGGATGGACAGAGAGACGATATTCCAGAAAACACATTTTAGAAATCAGGGACCACGTGAACGGATATTCTTATTGAAATATGGCGATCGAATACCACTACATTTTTTTTTGTGTTTAATACGTTTACTAGAAAGTAAGTAATAAATAAAAAACGTTTTTGAAACCAAGTTTTTATTTACACCATATACTAAAACGAATAAAATAAGTTTAGGTTTCTATTAAGGTAATGCAATACCAAATGCTAACACCATTGATATTTCACGTTAGCATAACCTAATAAAAAAAAGTAGTTTCTACCTTTATCGTTGAAAATTATTTAGTATTTTATGTTGAATATTTCATTCTTAATGTTTAATATTTAATTTTTTTTTTTCGAAAAGTTTGTCGTGCAAAATGTTCATGAAAGTATATACCAATTAATTTCATAGCGCAGTGATTGTTTCTTCACAATTCGTTTTTGTTCTTTACAATTCTTTAGAATTTGTATTTTTATTTGACATAATTAATCTTTCTCGGTCATATTTTAACAGTACTAAAATTTTTAGACAAAGTTTCATATAATATAAATAAATAACATAAAATTGTCAGTACGATAACCATCCGATAGCATAAACTTCCTTTTGAGAAGCGGTCGTAATGATAAGGTAAGAATTTCCTCCGTTGTTCGTAATGATAAGATAAGTAATTATAATGGAAAGGTGTAGATTATGCAATTCGTTATACATATTTTTATTTCAAAGGACGCTCTCTGGAAATAATCCACCGCGAGTTATCTCGGAATAAAATCGTAATTAAAAAAAGCTTTTATTTCAATAATAAATAATATTGCATTTTCTTAGGGATTTTATTAACTCAATAGGTTGGGGAGAACTGGTTAGAACTGACTCAAACGTACTAACTAACAAACAGATAATGTTAAATAGAAGCTTGCAATAAAAATCAAATTGTGTGGTGATAATTTCAGTCATTACCATCGTTACACATATACTCTACTTCTAGAAACGGTAGACTTGCCTACTCATAAAAGTGAGTGAAAACACTCGGAAGAACCAGAAAACTACTTTCACTGCATCATTCGCAAATCAAAATTTATTGGCTCTGCGTGAAATCCTATGCTTTTACACCGATATAAAATGTAAAGCGAATGATTTTGAGATTAAGAGTGTAAAATTATTTTCGTAATGAAGCAATAATAGCTATCTATTGATACACCATAAAATAATTTAATAATATAGTTATTCGTTCACAAATTTATAATACATAAATTATCCTTTTCTTATCAAAGTTATCTTGACACAAGCAAATCCTGTGAAATAAACTAATTACGAAATAAACTTTGCAACCACAAACCTCTGGTGTCAAAAAAGTGAAGTACAAGAGGATAACGATGATTGATGATAATGGATGTGTTAATTGGAAGTTAAAAAATTAAAAGTTCATTCGTCATGTGTGGGACTCGAGGAAAGGAAATTCAGTTGAAATGTTCCCATCCTTTACTTGTGCGTTCCGATGGAATACTTCCGACATTCTTTGCGTATTGTTAGGTGTACTATGTAACGTATCGTAAATTAACGACCATAATCGTTGAACTCTCCCAGCGTTGTCCAGGAATTTAGATTGGCATATTCCCAACAGATTGACTAAATTTAAAAAAAGTTTCAGGAATAGAATATCAGTGGATAAATAGATATACTAGAAAGCATACAAAGGAAACAAAAATCGTTTGTATTTACAATGAAAATACTTATAGCAATAAAATAGTAATTGCGTTGAGTGTATGGTAAATTTTCTAATCAAAAATCCAATGAAAATATTAGTTGATATCTTGTAGATACAACCCGACCACCTCCCAATACCCTTGGCAACGCTCGTGCTATTTCCTGTATACCTTCTTTTCTTTAAATACGGGGAATTTCGTTCGCGAGAGAAGGGAAATATTTAATAGATCGTACTTTCTCATGTCTATAGCTTTGCACAATAACACAAAATTTGTTAAATATTCATCAAATTGCATAGATTTGATTACAGAACAAATAAACATTCTTCTTGGTATATTAGACTTGCTTTTCTCGTTTGTTGGAGCCAAAAACACCGAGAAGAAAGGAGGAATTTTTTTTTCAATGTTTGAAAAAAACTGACACCTCTAGAAGGAATCGATTTAAAAAACTGCCATGCCCTTCGACAAAAGTAGTTTTATTGAGGCTTCAAACTTTCCCGTGTGGGTTTTACCACGACGCAAGAACATGTTGATCCAACTGATTTTTCACTACAAAACGTTCTTGCCATCTTACAAAAAACAAGTACAAACGAATGTAAAAAAAATACATGAAGTTTTGTCGTATCGCATATGTTATTCTGTGGGTTCGGAACTTGTTTCGAACATATTTATAGCATTTTACATGAATGTTTCACGGTTCTTGGAAATCTTCTGCAAGGGAACAGGCGTCAAAATCGTGTGCAATTGAAGAATACCTTGCCTTGCTGGCATGCTATCCCATGGACAAAAGTTCCTCACTCAAATATCATCAACCTTCAAACAACGGGAATAGCTAATTTGAAATAGCGCATAGTTTCCTCACTCCCATTCAATAGACTTCGTTTTCATCGTGTAACGTTCCTTATCCTTACCTGAAGGAAGAACTGTATTTTACCTAAATATTGTGACCCTATTNCACTCCCATTCAATAGACTTCGTTTTCATCGTGTAACGTTCCTTGTCCTTACCTGAAGGAAGAACTGTATTTTACCTAAATATTGTGACCCTATTTATTTTTCAATCACCTCGTGACAAAAAACGACCAACGGAAATGACGTACATTGAAAATCGACTGAACTGTTTGTGAAAAATGTTCATAATAATTGTTGCAAAATAACTCCACCAATCATAAATATTTATTACATAAACTTATTTCTTGTCGTGTCTGTGTCATCCGACATTACGTAACAATTTCTTTGATATTCTTTTCCTTTCTTCTCATTCGCCATCTTGTCTAGTCTTGTTCGTTGTCCCTCTTTCATTAGTTCCGTCTTGTCCTTTTTGTCACTTTCGCGAGACTACGCCCTCCACCTATGACCTCATCTCTATCTACGAGGATAAGGGTGGTATTCGGCCGTCTAGCTTTTCATCGTATCCTTTATTTCTTTGATACTGGTTACATACCTTTTAAATTAATGTTATTTGATCTCTGTATCGTTCATTGCCTTTCCTAATTCTCTCGCTATTCCTTCGGTCCACATCTGACGCATGTATTGTGCCCTTTCCGGCCCGTAAAGTGGGCATTCCCAAAATACATGATGGAGATGGAGCTACCTTGTCGCGCCTTGTACCTGTTTCTAGGACGCAGTCTGCTTCTCACTGATGTCCTTCGTTTTGAGATGTCAGGCTACTGACGGCCAGCAGCTTGAGTCAAGCTTTAATGGGGCTTTAGGACTCGCCAACATCAAGGTTACCTCGCTGCAAACGTCGATGCTGAGGGAAACTCCCCCGCCGACTTTATCACTTCACACAGCACTCGCTTCTTCAGCGTTCAAAACTGAACTGTTCGTCTTATTCCTCCTTTCCGCTTCATCTAAGTGGTGCATACATACACCAATAAAAAAAGAAAAAAAAACAAGGATGGCACAATGTCTAGCACTCTCGTCTTCTACACCTGGTGACGCTGGTTTAAACATGGTCTGAGATCCAAGTAGGATTCATGGTGGTGGACCAAACGTGGTTCGCGGCAGGTTCTGGCAGGCATGTATCACTCGCCTAGGGGATGTATGTCAAGAAGGACAATCGGCACCAATTCCCCTGCCGAATTAAAAGAAAAATCATCTCATTTTTCAACTCCGACCCCGTCAAAACAAGGGAAAAGGAGTGAAGGAAATAGAAAGATTAGGAATGAGGTAGTTGGTGACGTGGTCGAGGCATTAGAGAAATGTATATCGGCTGGGACAGCCGTGGTGAAAAACAAACTGACGTTTAGTACGAGATTACTTTGAGTTGTTCATTGCGAGCATTTCTCTGATTCTCAGTCCGAGATGATTCTTACCATTTCTATTTTTGAGATCGTTCTAAGTTCGTTTTGTTGAGTTTCGAGTTTATTCCTAAATTGTGGTTATCACTATCGTTCAGTTGTTCATTACGAGCATTAAGAATATTATTTCGAGAATTTTCTAATTTAAAATGTTTTATTAACCAGACATTCAGGTGTTGATGCGCTGTTGAAGATGCATCTGAGGAGATGAACAGACATTAATGAGCGAAACATTTGATATAGTGAACTAGTGACGAGCGAACAATCTGATCTTATGGTGAACGGCCAAATCGAACTTTATGAAGCTACTTAATCGTCAAGTTGTGCTTTGATATGGTTTTGATTGACGTCCGCCATCCGATGGAGGGATAGAGCTTGTAGACGCCGCAGCTTATTTGGGGCAAGCGTTTGTACGAGCTGGGTCTATGTGAAAAGACGTGTGATGTGGTATCTACGCCTTCGGAGGAGGGAAACGACATCCCATGGCGATTTGGTGCTGTATGTAGTCATCATTTTCAAAGGTAATTTTTGAAGGACCAATACGTACCTTGCTCGCTTTCCTGCAAGCGAAACCTCCTCAAGTAAATTGATTGAGGGCCAAAGACTCTTGTGGCAAATTATTTCATTTCTAGTGGAAGAGTTATAATTGAAGAAAAGTTAATTATGAACAGTGATTTCGCCAAGACGATGAACTTTATAGTAAGAAGATCATAAATTTGAGTAATTTTCAAACGGACTCAGTCCTTTCAAAGTGATTATTGTAGGAAAAATGTAAAAATGTTTTGTAGTGGTTAGTGCATGTATTTTTTTGGGGGGGAAGTGAAAGTGGAAAAGTGTGTAGTAATATATTTTATTTGTATGAAGAGTAAAATAATTAAACCAATGTTTATAAAAGCAGTGTTTTACGAAAGATTAATGCACATAGATAATGGGCCGATGCCTATCCAAATTTTATCTCATTATATTAGGAGGACGTCATGCATCCCTGAGAACGCTTGCCGAGTGGGCTAGGTAAGTGTTGCTATTCATTATTCCCCCCCCCCACTTTTTGTTATATTACAATTGACGCTCCTACGTGGGGCCTGGCCACTCTCCCATTTTTGTTTTATTACAAGTTGTTCAGTTAACTTTTTTCTATGACATGTTTTCATAATTGGATATTGTACCCATGGAATACCATCGGTGAATCGGTTTCTGGCAAATAATTTTTCCTTCCTACTTTAGTTGATCTCCGCAACTTGTAGCAAATTGAGAGTTGCTTAGAGTGTGCAAGAAATCAAGTAATTTATTCTTCTTATCTAGAATTATTTAACTGTTCTTTCAGGATCTTTTCCTCAAAAATATTTCATGCAAATGTGATTATACATTTGGGAGAATACCACTTACCTCCAGTTTGAATTGTATCAGCCCTTTTTCTCATCGGGATGAAGAAAATTATAATCTGTCGGTAAGAAAATTATACACTTGACTTTTTCTTTGACGCACTTGTATGCAGCTACGTCAAAAGACTCGTTCTCGTTACTAAATAATTAGAAGTTTCACAAAATCGAAAGTCACTGAAGTACGATTGCTCCTGTTGAATAATTTATATCCACTTTCCAGAAATAAAGTGCAGGTAGAGAAAGGATTTCCATCACATTTCAAATGTTGTAAATCGGAGAAGACGCTAATACAATTTGAGCAGTGTTCTTATATAACAGGTAAGAATATTGAAATAGTGCGACTCTTCTCAATTATTATTTTTATAGTAAAGTTTGGATACATATACCCCTTGCAGTATCGAAGAAAATGTGTTCATTTCACACTCTATATGTTTTGCTCAACATTTAATTCGTTAAATAAATTATCTTAAACTGATGGCCATTTGTTACTTTGCTCTTTTAGTAGAACTTTTTTTGATATCTAAATTACCTTTCACGCAGTTGCAATGCACATGTAAAAGTTAACATAGCGTTCGTTATTTATGAAAGTCCCTGAAAGAATACTTTTCTCCAACTACGTCCAAGTTAACGCCTGTATTAGTGTCTCATCACATNGTATTATCTCATCACATACAGTGAAACTAATAATTACCTAGAGCAATTTAATACTCTAAGCTATTTTTTGATAATATTCGACAGTTATTTTATTCTTTGTGTGAAAAAAATCATAAATTTTGTAATTGTTTATTTCTTAAATCTGTTAATTTCATATTCTCTTGTTATATTGCAATGTTTATTATTTCTTAGAACTGACGAAGGCCCCAACCAAAGATTAAAACGCTGTGCATATTAATATCATATAATTTTTTTAGTAATACTGAAACGCAAGTTTGATTTTTATAATATTAAAAGTAGAAATGACTACAGTAAGTCTATTTACGTTTATCATATATAAAATATAGGTGTAAATATGTAAAGATTTCAAATCCATGACGCAACTGTACCAGTAAAATCTGCAATTATTTTTGTACAATTTATCGTATTATTGACCATCAACATTGATAATAATAAAAAAATTTATGGTAAAAAATGTAGTACAAACTGCGTATGACCCCGTGGAGGACAATAGACTAATTTACTCCCCGCAAGCGAGCAAGGGACCACCCCATCAATTCTGATCAAGGGTCTTAGGACAGAGGTAGATTTAAAATTGAATATAAATACATTATATGACCATGTATATAATGTGTTCAAGTTTCTAAAAGCTATATCTATATTTGCGACAATTCTCATTGAATTAAATCCAAAAGTTGTTAACTTCTAGGGAATGTACCTAATTTGCAAACACTTATGGCGAATACAATGGCTGTTGGCTCATTGAGAAAAATGTGACATTTTTCACGAAACATTTTGTTACAATAATATAATTTCGTCCAACAGCGGCACCAAATATCGGATAAATGCGAGCAATATATTGTATCTCCTAACTAAACATATTCATACATTAGATACGTTATATCATGTAGTATATTGAGTAATTAAAATAGTTTTTTCGTGTATTCTAATGATTCATTTTCACTTTCTCGTTGCGAGAAGAAATGACAGAGGGAGTTCCTGTGAAATCACTCTCTGTGGAAGGAGAGGAAGAAACTCAGAGAAGCGAGCATTTCTTCGCTTGGAATATTTTTCTGCTCTCATGGACGGGCGCGCACAACGTTGAGAAAAACAAGACACAATTTGTAAGGCTATTACAGACCATCATTTTTGCAAACTGCTGCCAGATATCGATAAGCAACCTATTCGATGTGAGTGGAGGATTTTTGTAGTTTATTATGAGCGTTGACGCTCTTAGTGTCAATGGTATCTCACATTCTATCGGTATCTACACATTACAATTGTATCTACACATTACAATGTGTAGATATATCCTATTAACACATAATTACTCATTTGTCACATTATCACAAAAAGGTCATTTTTACACCATAAGCAATTGAGTTAATTCCCACATATTTTCCATATATTTGACTTACAGTTACTTTCATATTTTTATACATAAACTTTTAAGAAATCTGAAAAAATATAAAATAAACATTTAACCAAATCCGTTTCATTCGATATAAACCAGGCAACGGGTAATCTCAATGATGAAGTGGGGAGTGGTCGATCATGTATAATACGGACACTTAAGATCCACAATGTATTTTGAAAGATCGCGAAGGTGAAAAATTGTTTACAATAAGATTTCAAAGTGCGAAATTTGCGATTTTTTCATGTTTTTCTAGGTACTGATTCAGGTATTGATGCTAGGCAAATTTGCTGAATAAGAGAGTTATAGGTTTTAATAAAAACTTGACATTTTATGTTCGAACCCTTTATTTATTTATTGCAATTCTTAAAACCTGGTGTTATGTTGTTTTCCAATAATAGTTGAAAAAGGCACGGATTCTTGGTTTTATCATATTCAAATGAAGTTCTCGTAATAATTAACAAAAGTGTTCCGATGCACGCTGTATGCTAATTAGGTGCTCAAATACGTTAATTCATAAAATAAATTTATTGTCAAAAAACAGTACAAACTGCATATGACCACGTGGAGGGAAAAAAACTAATTTACTCTCCGGAAGCAAGCAAGGGACCATCCCATCAATTCCGATCAAGGGCCCTAAGACAGAGGCGGATTCAAAAATTTCAGCAAAAGTTCCTAGATAAGATAAAAAGTTAGCTGCGAGTTATAATACTAATAGAATGTCAATATGTTTGTAATTTTACGCAAAAAATTACATGTACAAGTTATTATCGAACTATAGATTATTCTGAGTATAGTGTTTAAAAATCATAAGAATTGAAATAACATTAAATTCACGATTTATTGTTACAATAAACACGCCCCTAGACAAAGCCTTGAGAACCTGTATGATAAATCCGCCTCTACCAGAAGGAAAAACGGAGAAAAACCCGGGCCAGGATGGGTGCGATACGTTTAATAATAGTTGCATTAAACCAAAATTATTGTATTATCCTAATCCAAAGTAAGGTTGGAAACCCTGCTGTTTGTTCCCTTTTAGTTTGCAAAGAATTGTTTGTCTGCTGATAAAATTCTCATTTTTAATGTGAAAAAGAGGTATTTTTTTGGTTCTAAACAGCTGGATCGTCAACTATTAATATTTTTTCATTTATTTGAATTACTCTCATGGCCTAGTTCGTCAGTAATTGGGTTCTTCTTGTCCTTCATACAACCTAAATTACTCAATTTATTACACTAAGAATTTTTTAAAATTTGTTTCTCTTTTCTCTAAACATTTGTGTCTCTCTTTTCATCATTTTATCACTTCTTCCTACGTTCTTCTCTTTTGTTGATTCTCTCCTTTCAAAATCTATAACTTTGTTATTTGTATTGTATTTTCTCTCAAAATTTCAAATATTTTTGATTTAATTTGTTCGATTTTCTTCTTACAGTCACACATATAAAAACGCTTTATCATATTTATGAGTTCTCCTCTTTCAATGCTATATAAATCACAGTCGTGTTTAGATTAATGCTCACGATCGTTATTAAATGTACGAGTGTTTTAATTTGACAGTTCAAAAAATGACATTTATACGCTAGTATGGGAAAAAGTATTATCCATCGACCAATAGGAACCGAGAGGTAACAAAGAAAATTGTCTGAACCTTTTTTTTTATAACAAACATGCAACCCGTCCCAGCTTTGCTCGTGAGTTTTTTATTACACTCTAATTCCTCTTTGTACTTTACAATAGTCGGAAATGGCAAGTCAAAAATGTTCACTTCACGTGAAGCACCCCACGTTAGGTAGCGCCGGGTCCTTCCGAGGCAACACACGACGGTGGCGGCTGCTTGCAAAACAAAAACGCTTTTAAAACCTCAACCATCAGTTCAAATTTTACGATTTGAAGATAGTCATCATCACACGTCACAGAATGCATTTAATTTAATTAGGATTTATTTTTACCATCTAAATTACTCTTGAATTTGAATTAGTTTATGTATACTTACACACCTATTTTTTATAACTCTTTTTGGATCATTTAGGTTAATATATATTGTCGCGGACTTTTTTGTTGAACTCTTTGTAGTGAACAATATTGCTATCCGTAGATATCACCTACCTCTAACAGTTTAGACAGCATAAACGAATATATGTCTCCGAAGATTGTCTTTATCGTTATTACCTATTACATTCGATGAACTGTTACGAAGTTACATGTTTTTGATTTTGTAGAAAACAAACGCGAAAGTCTTAAAATCAAGCAATAAAACACAAATATATTTTCAATTTTTGAGGCTAAATACCGATTATAGCGAAAAAAAGTGTAGGTTGTAATGTTTTGTATTCCTTTTAAACATGCAACTTTTATCTGAAGAGTTTTTCGGTAAAGTCTATTTTTCTCAAAATAAATACGTTAAAGTCTATTTTGCACAAAAATGTTGGAGAAAAATTTTGCAACAGTTTGAAAAAAATGATTATGCGATTATTAATATTTTAGCTGGTTAGCCCGAATTTTTAAAAAATAGTTTAATTTGATATTAATAACGGAACGGAAATACAGCATTTTTATGTGAAGTAGTTTTGAAGTCACGCTGTCAGTACGGGAAAACATATGATCAGAGAGGAACATTTCCTAACCAATTTCATGTTTTTAAACGCCTCTCACTTTAACACAGTGAAGTTTCGTAAAGGAGAAATGAAAATATTCTCATTTTAACAACTTGTTAATTAGAATTATTACTAATTTATTCATGTTTAAAGTTTTTAAAGGAATAGATATTGTTATGCTGTTTCATGTGCCCCATTTGACCCGTTTATAATATTCGTATATTTTCAGAGTGACACATTATGGATCATCATTTTTTATTTGGTTCCCTTTCATTAAGAATTTTCATCTTTTGGTTTCTATTGATATAAGTGTTTGCAAGAAATAATTTGTATCAAACCAAACAATAGTTTTATTACAATAAACCTGAAAAATAGTAGGCTCGTGAGACAATAGGTACATTATTATAATTCAATTAGCCGAAAGAAAAAGATGAAACTCTTTCTAATGAGTTAGATATTTCAATTAGTATACGACTTTTAAGACAAAGTTGCAATTACATCACAAATATGTATGTATTTCTGAAACAATAATTGCACAAGTTTCAGGCGCCTCTCAAACAAAGATATCTACTTGTTGGAAAGTCTCCATTTGTATACACAGTATCCTCGATTTTCACTTTATCGCAGATCCAGCGTTAGTAAATTTTGGGATAAACAAAACATGTTTCATTTGTCAGTACAAAGATCTTTGTGTAGTTCCTATCCTATAACTATACAAGCATTAAAATTCTGAAGAAACTATTCAGTCTATTGGGTTTATATTTCATATTAAGAGTACTTTTTAACTCGTGTTAATGTCGTTTTATCAAAAAGAAATGAAATACATACAAAAATTGAACTTAAATTCTGGACATTGAAAATGTATTGACTTAATTTTTGTAGCTGATGCTGACCGATGAGAAGACACAGTTGCCATTCAAGGTGAACGTTACGTTAATTGCTACATCTTCATGGATTTCCGTGTTCCACTACTTTCTGCATGGAAGACGGATGCGTCATATTTTAGACAAAGTGGACGCTTTAATTCGCGCGTTTCCACAACCTCATGAGCACATCGCGGACGATTTCTTTGAGGAACCATTTGGCGAACGGAGTGGGACGTTGACTCGCAGTCTCACTGGATTTGCATATCGGATGGATTATTATTCCAAAGTGTAAGTTTGTATTTTATATATCAGCAATACTATGCGTGAAATTATTATTGTTAGGCGGCAGTTACTCAAGAAGTCATCTCTAGAAGGTTATATTTAACCTCCTGGAGACGACTTCTTGGGAAACTGCCACGTTCACAGAGCTTGGTTGCATAACACGTTCTCTTTCATTCTACCTGGATCTGAGTTATTGTAAATAAATAAATAAATATATCGCATACTTTTGATGTAATAAAACATACATGTTAAATAATAGAATAGTAATTATTTATAAGCGGGAAAGCTTGACATAAATCATGTTACAATTTCTTTAGTGAATACCAAGTATTATTCATGTTAATGAGCTTCTCAGATTAATCATTGCGAGTTTTTGTTTTTGTTTTAGCAACTTGCACGATCTTAATAAAATAGTAATGATCTCAGAGTGAAGTGAATATTCCAATCTTTTCAAAATTACGAGGTGGTTTCTTGCGCTTCTACTATTCGATTCAGACACTGGTGGTTCCGCGAGATAGACCGTAGGTAGCAGAGTGTATTTTAAGGTATATCACTCGAGGTACAAAGGAGTCTGGATACTTATCAGTCCGAGGGTCCTCCCCGAAAAAAAAAACAGTTTCGGAATTACCAAGGTATAAAAAAAACGTTTACCCGAAAATTTTGTTCAGTTACTGTAATAAAATGGAACTAAAAGTTTGATATTTGAAAGAAAATTGAATTGGTAAGATACAACTTCTGCTCCGTCAACAAGAAACAAGAAATATTTGATATACGTTTCTCCCATTTATGCTGAGACCGATCATTGCAAATTGTGTGTCTTGTTTTTCTTCGTTTACTTGCCTGACTTATTCTTCCTTACATTAACACACTAGCTTCATTCCTCTCATATATTAAATTTTGAAATTGGACCGGCCACAAAAAGCTTTTGGAATATTTTGACATGCTATTAAAATGAAAACAACATACTTCTTGTTAAATGAATAATTTTTTTCAATGGGATTTGCTATCTTCAACTGACGTTTTGTTAAAAAACGCAATTTGCAGAATCGCAAACTTTTTCTCATATTTAGTGACTCATCAAATTCGCGCTTCTTACCTTAAAATGTAATTTGGTGGGTGGTAATTCGCCGAACCAGAGATCATCGCCTCACCATCCAATCAAAATTACACAATAATTAAACATGTTACGTCGAATGAAAATGGGAGACGGGACCGGGGATCGAACCCGGGACCTTGAGCTTTGCGCGCTCATGCGCCTACCGACTGCGCCATCCCGCTCGCTACCCGTGCCCGTCTACCATTCTCATTCAACTTGTGAAACAACTTGTGTTTAGTCTCTACGAGGCCACCTCAGGGTCTTTGGGTTTCACAAGTTGAATGAGATTGGTAGACGGGCACGGGTAGCGAGCGGGATGGCGCAGTCGGTAGGCGCATGAGCGCGCAAAGCTCAAGGTCCCGGGTTCGATCCCCGGTCCCGTTTCCCATTTTCATTCGACGTAACATGTTTAATCTGTTACCTAGCGGTGAGGTTCACTGCAATCTAAGAGATTTCTATACACAATAATTGCTTAAAAACTGCTAATATCAATGAATCACATTTTAATAGATATCAGTGACGGTTTGAGAGAGATCCCAATTCATAAAGTGAGTTTTATGTATCTTTGTAGAGACCATCAAAGAATATGCTACTCTCATGATGATTGCGCAATCATTGTTCTTTACTGAGTACAAAGTTTTGGTTAATAAAATCAATGATCAATGCACAATTGATAACCGTTAGTGTGAAAATGCATTTTACGTTT
The DNA here is from genome assembly GCA_002313205.1 of Laupala kohalensis. Lineage (NCBI taxonomy): Eukaryota > Metazoa > Arthropoda > Insecta > Orthoptera > Trigonidiidae > Laupala > Laupala kohalensis. Next base: position 332,211 of record NNCF01126068.1, read on the forward strand.
TTAATTTGTTTTTTATTATATTATTATTAGACGGTTGTTATTTACGATATTCATGTCTCATTTATCATTTGTAAAAGAACCCTTGAGCATCACTGGATACTCTTGGCAAAATTAATTCTCGGCGAAAAATGCACCCAAGCTGAGTTCAGACTTCCACTACCAGATCGCAGTGGAAGACGGAACGTCGAAATTGCGAATAGAATAATTATAATTGGACTTATTTCTCAGCAATAGCTGGTAAGTATTTTGGAACGCGTCCAAGGAAGTTCCATTTCCCTTAGGCTGCGTCTCCTAGAGAAATTCTTAGGTGCACACTTTCCGGATAATATGAGCCGTCCTCAGAATGACTATTTTTTTAACCTCAGATAGATAGGTCTTTCCAGGAATTTTCGGAAGATTGTCTTCTATATATTTGCTCACTGTTCCCGTGGCTCTTATGATTAAAAGGGCAGACTTTTGTCTTCATTCCCCACATTATTTGGCATTCAATAGTCAGGTCGTTATATTTGAGTAGTTTTTCTACCTCTTTGCTTACAACATGCATGTCGCCGGAAACAAAAACATCATTAAGAAGGTATTCCTTACTCTCCTTGTCCCTCAGAACAATGTCAGGCCTATTTGCATTGATTGACCTGTCGGTATTCATTCATTGAATCCCAGATGATTGTGACTTTCTCATTGGAGTTCACAGAGCTAGGTTCGTGTTTATACCATTTTGTACCCGAAAACTTTACATATATGCCAATGTATATATGAACAAACTCTGTTATGTCCTACCAAATACTCATTCTTGGCCATAATGGGGCATCCTGAAACTAGATGGTCGATTGTTTCTTGCTTCTCTCTACAGTCGGCATGGTCCATCTGTGTCCTGATGTAATATCTTTGTTTCGTAGTTCCTGGTCCTTATTGCTTGGTCCTGAATAGCAGTAGCTTCCGTTTATCCCTTCTCCTTTCGTTTCTCCTTTCAGGTTACCATTTCTTAGTCATGAAAATGATGCTCCTTCATTAATACCTTCAGCGGTAATCCTTTTGGTAAATTGTCCATGAAGGTTCTTTTTTTGCCATGTGTGCTGGAGTAGTTGATTGTACAGTTCTTTGGCTTGTGTAGTGACAGTTATTCGGTCCTGAGAGTTTTCATTGCCGAAAATTTCTTCTTGATACGATTTGCCTAGTCTACATGAGGATTTACTAGGTGCTTTGTTTTCATCACATTTTTAGACGATTTTCATAGAGTTGGAATATGGTTTTCCTTTCATTCGCAGTCCCATGACCATGATCTTAAATGTATTTTCAAGACGGGTTAGAACTCTCCCTCCATCTTTTCTTCGAACGTACAATCGATCCATATCTGCTCGAGGATGCATCATCTTATGCATAGTGAGGTGTTTTCGGGTTTCCCTGTCCATCCGTTTGAAATCAGTCACAGACCAGTCAATTATTCCGATACTGTATCTTACTACTGAGACAGCTAAGGTGTTAATGGTCAGTATTTTATTCTTTGATGTTAATTCAGTCCGTAACACTTCTCGGACCCGTCTTATTTACTCTCTCCTCACTTTCCCTTTCATGGTAGCAAGTTGAATACCTTCTCGTTCGTCGATTCCTAAACATTTATAGCAAATACCTGGTTCTAAACTTCTGATCTCATCTTGATTTGAAACATTAATACTGTCTTTCTTAACAGCCTTCCCTCGGACTAAAGAAACTTTTGCGCACTTTTTTAGCCAAATTTCATATTTATCTTCCTGCTGAATTCAGCCACTACTGCTAGTTGTTTTCTAAGTTCTTCTTCATTACTCGCAAATATATTTAAGTCATCCATGTACATTAAGTGTGACACTCATTCTTTCTGTCCTCTCATTCGGTATCCACTTTGCATTTGTTGTAAACGCCATCTCGGAGGAATAAGACTCATGCAGAAAAGAAAAGGTGAAAAAAAGTCTCCTTGAAAAATTCCTCTCTTAATCCTCAAGCTTCCTATGCCCATGTTGTCGTTGTTTTGGTCTCTCATTGTGAGTGTTCTTTGCCATTTGCTTTGTGCAGCCTTCACAAAATCGAAGATTCTTCTATTTACGTGGAGATGATTGAGGATTTGTAGTATGCACGAATGGGGCACACTATCAAACGCCTTTGGATAATCAATCCATGCCATACTAAGATTCTCTTTGTTTTAGTGACGATCTTCCATAAGTTTTACATAAGAATAGATGATCTTGACATCCAAATGAACCTTTACAGCAGCCTTTTTGTTACTCTGGCGTAATGTTTTCCGCATCCAAGAAGACTGAAATTCGTTGCGCTATTGTGCTAGTGAGTAATTTGTAGATGGTGGGAAGACATGTGATAGGTCGGTAGTTCTTTGTGTTTCTTGTATGTTTGTTCTTCGGACGTAGGTATGTCATTCCTAAAGTAAGTCAATCTGGTATGCTGCATGGATTTTCAACATGTGCGTATTAGGTTAATTTAGAATAATTACAAGACAAAAGTTTCAAAGCTGCCATAAATGTTTTTGTTTGTCTTTTTGTTCGTTTTCAGATGCTGCATAAGTAACATTTTCTTCACGAGCATTCCCATTCTTATTGCAACAGTATTTGGGGAAATATTGATCTCTACCTGGTATCCTTGGGACAATACATCAGGTGGGATTGTACTTCAGTGTTATAGTATTTCAGTAATTATCCTATTCAATTCGATATTGTTTATTTCACCTCACATCTATATAATGTATACGTATTGCAATCGTACATGAAATTATTTCGTGGTCTTTTAAAATACTTGGTCTCACGTTTCTGCCCGAATTATTTTAATGTTCTGGGGTAAATAGGTTTTCCGCATAATCAATTGCTGTAGTACACGTATTGCACGAAAACAAATAAACGAGAGAATATCATAGTAAATCTTGAAAAATATATCTTTATCTACAGAAGTGTCACAATATTGAACTAGAAAACCTGTACAAAAATTTTAGGGCTCTATTGACCTCGATGTTGGCGAGCCGTAAAGCCCCCCCCAAAAAATTGATCCAGAAATAGTCCTGGATCAATTTAACAGGCATGTTAAAATAGAAATTGAATTATAATTGTTCAACACCAATATAAAAATGATATGAAAGTATATATCTTGAAACGCATTAAACGTTAACAACTATTCTAGTTGAAGAAGTTAGAATAAATAAATCAATTAGCATAATGTATAAACAGATATTAAAATACAATTTAACTTTAAAAGAATAGATAGGCATCTTAATTTAGTGGCTGAGGCATCTCATTAATATATAATATGTTTAGTACGATTTCATTGCCTATTTCTGTGAAGAGGATTCAATTACATTTCTCCTTGTAGGCGTATTTTTTTATGTGACTGAGTTGTCTCAGTTGTTTGCTGGAATAACATATGGAATATCCATCATGGGACACATCACGCTCTTCATGAAACTTGTCTTCTCGCTCTCTGGTCAACTGGAAGGAGTGGCTCGCCTTCTGTGCTCTGAGGGCAATGAGACAATCAGCATCCAGCAGCGTTTACGAGTGGCCGCAATTCACCATCAACAATTACTCCTGTGATTATTCGGCTCTCAGCGATTGCTTTGGGCGCGTAATGAATAGAAACATAATTATATGGAGGGGGTGTTCCTTTCAGCGATGAAAATGTTTTAGAAAGGGAATACGTGTTTCATCTTGAAAGCATTAAATAAGGCAAAATGCTTCAAATTATGGCACGTTTGAGGCAGTGCTGATGTGCTTATACTTTAGTAAACTACATCAAACATTTTTTTGAAAGACTTTACTTCATCAATGTTTGAAACTATTTCGGGCAAGAAAAATGTTCTTTATTATGAAAATTGAATTAAATTAACATTGTCGGGCATATTTCAACAGGGTGATAATTAACTCCATCAAGGCTTGAAAGTTTTAGACTACACCATGCCAAGTAGGGGCACTACTTGATTTTCTTATTAATCTGAAAATTTGAGTAATTATGGTAGCTTATAGAATAATGGAAAATGAAGCGAAAAAGAGAGCGGAGGCACAGACCAATCGGAGCAAATGGCGCTGAAATATATCCCTTTTCGAAATAGTCAAAACCACGATTTCAAGAAAACAACAAACTTAAACACATACATGGTTCACATATTCAAAAAACAGAATAAAAAAATAATAATAAAATTAAATAAATGAGACAAAAGAACAATCTCGAAATTGTCCTATTTTGGACCTCATTTGCCGGTCGCAAAGCGCTTCCGTTCGCCAGCACATTTGGAAGCGGGGCGGCGCGAGAAAACTGTGGCGGCGCACTGTCCGCGACTCCACCTCTCCCGAGGATCAGTTGCCTCAGACGAACTCCGTGGTAGTCACTAGGTGGGCCACGTACCTCCCGTATAGTGAAATTCCTCCACCGGACTCCAAAAGCGTAGGAGAGCTGGTGCCCCCTGTCACTCTCCGCTGACCGTCGCGGTCGGTGCGGAGTTTTGCCAGTGACTGCGAGCGCGACATCTCTTGCGACGAACGTAGCGGGGAGTACAAACACAGGCGTATGGGGGTTTATATATATA
>NNCF01126068.1:336873-355934 GCA_002313205.1 Laupala kohalensis
ATATAAATTCTGTGATCCATGTTCTTTCATTTTATTGCATTATACTCTGAATGAAATTGTCTGTTTCAAATCTCTGCATTTTCAGACTGTTGGATGAAATCAAGTCCTATTACAGTCCAGTTTTCTTCACTCTCTTTCTCGTGGCCTCCGGCAACATGTGTTTGTGTGTCTTTTTGGTCCTGACGGTATGTTATTCCTGCAGCAAAGATAATTAGTTGCAATCAGTGTGATAATATTATGTTCACGTATTCGAGAAATTTTTAGATTTTTATTTATTTGTACTATTATATAATACAATTGCAATATCTCAAAAAAAGGGCGTACAAAATGTTATATCTTGATCTTTGTTAGAATATTACCAAAATTTCTTGGAATTGAGTTAAAAATAAAAATCTCATTGAATACATGAATTGTTGGCCTGTTCAATGTGATTTTTATTCATAGCCTTATATCAAGATATTGGTGTATTATGGGAGTAGTTCATTATTTCAATTCTCATTAGTGAAACTTCTGATTCAATAATTTCAATAGAATTATTTTTGTCGAAGACTAAGGACTAGGAAATTTCTTTTTCCAACTTTTTTTCCACGAAAACTAAACATAATAGTTATTAGGGATAGGAATAAGAACATTTTTACAAAGAAGATAATATACATACGAAAATATTTGTTAAATATATAAATTTATTGTTCAAAAAGCAGTTACGAATTGCATTTGACCCAGTGCGAGGCAATAAACTAATTTACTCTCCGGAAGCAATTGTGGAATCATTACATCCATTATGATCAAGGGTTCAAATATAGTGTACAGGTGGATTAAATAGAGAAGTTAGTCATTGTTATGCCAATCTGGGAGTGCTACTACGCATATCCGTGAAAATTGCGATACTGAAACGGGATAGAAATGCGATAATAAAAACAAAAATGGAAAAATTCTAGCAAATAATATTTTTTAAATAAATAATGAACGAAAAATAATGAGCTCCCACATCAAAATAATTATAAATTTTCTTTGTATTTGTCCAGATGAGGGAAATCAACATTTATATTTTGTCGTCCGTTGTTGTTCTGTTGGAGATATTCGCGCAGATAAGCATCTACTGCGTGTTTGGCAATCTGCTTTCAGAAAAGGTGAGCAAATTTTCAGAATACTTCACAGTACAACAAAATAATGATATATTCTATACGAATCAATTATACTTCTAAAGAAAATTTATATTATGAATCCTATTAAGAGAAACTGTTAAGATGCAATATATAAACAACGCAGAGATATTTTGAATTAAACATTTATTCATGTACAATATGAAAATAATTATTTAGGTTTTTAATTACTCTTGTCGAATGAGAGCAACTGTTACATCAACATTAAAATGTGCAACTACGGCATAATCACGGCTATATTTAAGTGATTTTTATGTGATGAATTACCTTCGTAAAGTAAATGTGAATAGGTTTTCGCACATCGTTGAAGTTTTTTTTCATTGTCAACAACAGCCGTAATATGATTCTTTGAATATATTTCTGCAATATTTCTCTATTACTAACTAAATCCAATTTTTTATGGAATGTTTTAGTGTTAAACCGAGTTTCCAGCAATTTTGGTGAGTTACAGTGACTATTTTAGTGTTTCTCATGAAACAATCTAATCTGTATTGTAGGTGGGTCTTATGGCCACGGCTGCCTACAACAGTGGATGGGAGAACGAGAGCGTCGCGTTACAACGCTCCATTCTCATAATATTGCGTCAAAGCTCCAAGAAATTTGTGTTGAGGGCAGGATGGTTTGGAATTGTTTCTCTGCCGGCGCTTGTGCAGGTATTGCCGAATATTTCTCGCGAATTATTACCGTACAAACCACTGAAGAATCATCATTATGAGAAAGTCGAGTAAAATTTCACTCAATTGAAAGAATACATTGTTTTCTTACAGTAATTAAAAATACTGAGGTACTTTTAATTTAATGCGTAAAAAAGTACAACTAGTGATAACGTTCTTGTGCTATTTATATCAATAGTAATTTTTATAAAAGAGAAAAATAGTTCGTGTAATTTTTTTCTCAAATTGTTTTACATTTTTCAGTATATGCTAGGTTCTTGATATGGTTTGCATGTTTTTATAATGGTAACATTCCTAAAAAGATTTTGTTTTTAATAAATAATTTACTTAATAACTAATACTTCTCAATACTTATAATAGTGATATTTCACCCTGTACTCAATCTTAGCACGGCAGTGGATTCTTTTATATCAAAAGCACCTTGATCGTTTCTTTTTCGGTACTTGGATTGCAATTGATGGAATAATGTTTAGCTTGCTATCACAGATACACGTGTTAACACACAGCTTGTTACCGTTGTTTATATATTTATTCATATTACAGACAAAATAACAGAAATAGTTTGTATTCTTAAAAAAATAATTATTTGTCTTAATTGGCATTATGTGTTGTCTCATTTATATTCCACTCAAAAGAATTACATTTTTCATTCTATTTTATTTGTTTGTTTTGTTTGTGCTCATTCCTTGATTTGAGTTTTAAGCTCTGATATTGTTTTCTTTTCAGATTATGCAGGATACAGGGTCATATGTTATGGTGATAACAGCAATAAGTGAGAGATAATTTTCATAAATATAACCCATGGATATACGTGGGTTATGAGATTAGTCAACAAATGTATATAATATGTCTATGCATACTATCTATGATTTGTATGTTGAATTATCAGTTTAAAATAGCTTACATTTATCCCACGCTGGACACTTGTATTAATTTGCAATGACGATATGTATATTAAATAAACAACAACGAAATTAAATTAAATAAAGTTAACATGAAATCTCCTTGGACGTAAATTCCACAAGAATAAATATTACTATGGAATTAAACCTTCTTACTTCATATTCATACATTTTCCCCGTCTTGTACCAATTCAAAATCTACTCATCATATGACATAATTAAATTAATGTTGTATTTGAAATCGCTTTACGAACTTAAGAATATTTTTTGAACTTTAGATTTCAATTTTCCCTAGCACTTCACTTGTTGGTTCGTTATGGATGTTCGATGATAACATGATTCAACATTTTTACTCACCTTCTTTTCAACATTAGATACATAACCATTCTCCCGTTTTCAAATTTGCAACAATGAGATACACTGCCATTCTATATAACACTTTTTACATACTTCAGAAAGGTTTTTACTTGTATTGTGATCATGTTAGTTCTTTACTGCCCTAGTTCCTAGATGCACCGGTAAGCATGCACTTGGTCACAGGCCTAGACTAGTGTCGTGTGTGAAACAAATTGTCTGATTGATACAATGGAGTTTAATATCTTTAACCCGCTATCATATAATTCCTTAATTAAATACTGAGAATATATCTTCAAATGAGTAAACATAGGATCAAACGAACAATAACAAAAAATTATTAATAGAAATAAATGCATGACTCTGAAATGTAACATAATCATGCATTTTTTTCTCTTGATGCTATGGAAATTTACATGTATCCTCATTCCTTCACTTTTCAAGATTATTTAAAGGAATTTATACACTCAATTATTAATGTAACAATTATAATTTTCGTAGCAAAATTGATCTGCTTCTCATGAACTTTAGTCTTCGTTCGTGAATGAAGTCAGACCAGCATGTTTATATTATGTCAATTTGTTCTTTCTGGAATATTACACCGAATTCGGAGAGCCAGCTGAGAATGTCTCCGCCCACAGTTCAAACACCTTACGTGGCCATGGCTCCGACAAACTCATAACTCCTCTCATCGCAGTTAAAACAATAAATAAAGTTAAACTAACTTTTAACCGAAGTACCTGACCTACTCTATCTGATATAATAGGGTAGCGAGGGACAAAACGTCACACTTTCTAGTTTTCACAAGTATGAGGTTTGAAAATAGTTGGAAAGGTCAAAGAAGACTCTAAGTTGATAGAGTAAATTTCTTTTTGGAATCGAATACACGGATCACACTTTGATTGACTATGATATTTATGGACAAGAACGATGTGAAGATGTGAAAAGTACGAATCATCACGGACTTACAAACTTCCAAGATAGACAAAGATGGTTTGCTTCAGAGAATAGGTATGAAGATTTCGGAAGATACGTAAAATTATTAGGAAAAATAAGAGAAGCAATAAAGTGTGGATAGGAGTGACGAAAATAAAATAAAATAAGATAAAAAGGTTGGAATTGAAAAAAAGAAGACAATGGCCAGGGTTTTATAGAGTTTAAGAAAATAAAAATGAGTATATTCCTTTTCATCATGCCTTTACAAAAAACANATCTGAACTGTAAATCATGTATTATTATTTTATGGTGAAAGATTTGTTTGATGCCTTTCTCGCCCAAATAAACTATTACGACAAATAAAGTACTTAAATTTATTTTTGTTGTAGAAATCTCTTCTTTTTCGACAGTGAGGTAAAGATCAAGGTGTAGGAACACAATTCCTACATATAAAGAAAAGTACATACCTTCCTGCATATACGTATGTTGAAACTCCTCCATGTAACAGAAAATACGAAAGTTACGTGATCAGCCATGCTGTTTACTGGTTCCCAAGGCGATACCACTCTTTACACAAGAGAGTCTCAACCTACGACGCCAAAGAACCCCAGCATAGTAAACATTAGAAGATTCCATGCAACAAAGATCGCCTCAATTGCGATTCCATGATGGCAGGGAGACGCCTCAAATCACCTTCCGAGACGCTTCGAAACTCTTGAGAAATTTCTGTAATACCCGAGAATATTCGAGAACTCGGCCTAGCTTGTTAAGAAATTTCTAGGGACTCTTAAGAAACGAACCGCGACATAGTGTTGGGTCGCCCTGACCGTCGTTTGTCTTTGTTTAGCTTAAACCTGCTGACAACGATAATCTCATTCTGATAGCAGCTCACGAGGTCGTGACATCGCAGCTCCGATAAGCTCCTCACGAGAAACCGTACCAGCTGAAAATTCTATCTTCAAATCAAGTGATTGAAATATTTCCAGGAGCTCGAGAATTCTACAAAGTCCAATTCGGTGATAGACGTTCCTCAGCGTTTGGCGTGTGAATTTCTTCTATCTTCAAATCTATTGAAATATTCTCCAACCTCGGAAATATTTCTAGGTCAAATCCTGTGACAGAAAGATTTCTCACGTCCAGTACCGAATATCTCCTAGCTTCGTGATTGGAATTACTTCAAGTATCGACACAAGGCATCCTCTCGCGGCCCACCCTGGGACCCGCTCAGAGACACGAAGACGACTTCGACTGGTGGCGCCATCACGTCACTGATCGTCATACTCCGTGAACCGACACCACCAACGGTGCCATCTGTCAACGAAGAAGGATACTCCTTGTAATTAACCACGGACTAGCTTCAAGCGTGAGTTACAAGAACGAGGTCCACATTAAACTTTCAACGCTTTGCCGTTTGCCGTCTCGTGCTATTCCTTTGTTTATGTCAAGACGGTTATATATTTACTCAATAAACCTTGTTATTTGAACCTTCTTGAATATTTATTTTGGAGAGGAAGAAACTTTATTGTGAAGCAATAAAAAATATTCCCCGACAAAGGTATTGGAAAAGTGTGCATAGTGAATCTTTGCCCCATTTGATGATTTGACAGTAAAAACAAGTTTGCGAAAACTTGATAGTATGTAATGCTAGGAAAAGCTCATGTTTTTTGTAAAGGCATGATGAAAAGGAATATACTCATTTTTATTTTCTTAAACTCTATAAAACCCTGGCCATTGTCTTCTTTTTTTCAATTCCAACCTTTTTATCTTATTTTATTTTATTTTCGTCACTCCTATCCACACTTTATTGCTTCTCTTATTTTTCCTAATAATTTTACGTATCTTCCGAAATCTTCATACCTATTCTCTGAAGCAAACCATCTTTGTCTATCTTGGAAGTTTGTAAGTCCGTGATGATTCGTACTTTTCACATCTTCACATCGTTCTTGTCCATAAATATCATAGTCAATCAAAGTGTGATCCGTGTATTCGATTCCAAAAAGAAATTTACTCTATCAACTTAGAGTCTTCTTTGACCTTTCCAACTATTTTCAAACCTCATACTTGTGAAAACTAGAAAGTGTGACGTTTTGTCCCTCGCTACCCTATTATATCAGATAGAGTAGGTCAGGTACTTCGGTTAAAAGTTAGTTTAACTTTATTTATTGTTTTAACTGCGATGAGAGGAGTTATGAGTTTGTCGGAGCCATGGCCACGTAAGGTGTTTGAACTGTGGGCGGAGACATTCTCAGCTGGCTCTCCGAATTCGGTGTAATATTCCAGAAAGAACAAATTGACATAATATAAACATGCTGGTCTGACTTCATTCACGAACGAAGACTAAAGTTCATGAGAAGCAGATCAATTTTGCTACGAAAATTATAATTGTTACATTAATAATTGAGTGTATAAATTCCTTTAAATAATCTTGAAAAGTGAAGGAATGAGGATACATGTAAATTTCCATAGCATCAAGAGAAAAAAATGCATGATTATGTTACATTTCAGAGTCATGCATTTATTTCTATTAATAATTTTTTGTTATTGTTCGTTTGATCCTATGTTTACTCATTTGAAGATATATTCTCAGTATTTAATTAAGGAATTATATGATAGCGGGTTAAAGATATTAAACTCCATTGTATCAATCAGACAATTTGTTTCACACACGACACTAGTCTAGGCCTGTGACCAAGTGCATGCTTACCGGTGCATCTAGGAACTAGGGCAGTAAAGAACTAACATGATCACAATACAAGTAAAAACCTTTCTGAAGTATGTAAAAAGTGTTATATAGAATGGCAGTGTATCTCATTGTTGCAAATTTGAAAACGGGAGAATGGTTATGTATCTAATGTTGAAAAGAAGGTGAGTAAAAATGTTGAATCATGTTATCATCGAACATCCATAACGAACCAACAAGTGAAGTGCTAGGGAAAATTGAAATCTAAAGTTCAAAAAATATTCTTAAGTTCGTAAAGCGATTTCAAATACAACATTAATTTAATTATGTCATATGATGAGTAGATTTTGAATTGGTACAAGACGGGGAAAATGTATGAATATGAAGTAAGAAGGTTNTAAATTATTATTATTATTTTAATAATTAAAATATTTTAAATTGGAGGACCACATGGATTACCATGATCAAAACAAACAATAAATCAATGGACATACGAATATTAATTGTTTTACAAAGAAATGACACAAAAACGTTTCCCAATAATCCAACCAAAAATCTAACCTAAACACACAAGAAATCAATGGACATATATGTAAAATATTTAATACTAAAACTTACATGACATTAATTTAATAATAAAAGAGGCATTATTATGTACAACATGATTAAGTTAAATGTTATTGAATTCGTCGATGAAGGCAGGTTATATTGATCATGAAAAATCACACTGTTCGTTAGATTTTCATTGGCCAGTGAAAGGTATGTGAGCTCATAGTTACGTTCTTGTAGCGTTTGCCGACGCTCAGCTGGCATGCAGCGTCCCAGGACCTTGGAATATGCAGGGGGCAGCGACGGTGTGTGAATCCATCAATAGTATTTAAAGTTTATATGATCACACTGTTTCCATTATAACAATAAAACCATATTCACGACAGTTCCAGATGGTCGCATAACATGGCTGAAGGAAATGTATAATTTTACCTCACGCACAACACGCTTCATAAAATGTTCATGACGGAAGCAGTTATGGCCCGATGTTGACACGACGAAGTCTGAAGAGAGAGTGATGATTGAACTAGCGGTTACGGGATCTTCCCATATTAACTCGAGGGAAAATACTCTTGCGGAAATACATTATTATTGAATTGTTTGTGAGAAAATTAAAGAATTGATTCAATGTTACATTAAAATTAGAAAATTGACATTCAGAATTTATGTGACGATTCTCCATGTAATGAACAGGTAATTATGTATATTTTATCATCATGAAATGTCTTGGTGAGAATAGTGCTTTCTAGTGACAGATTGACGTACTTAAGTCTTTTAGATTTATTGATAGTATTAGATAATATTATTAACTTCTGGTGGAAATGCACCGCACACACACCTAAAAAACACGAAATATTCGTATTGGTTAATTCCTTAATTTAATTGTTTATGTTACAGGTGTAATAAGAAATTAATTTAGCAAATTGCAAAGAAAAATATGGAGATTAGGATACGTATGATGTATAGATGCTTGTATCTAAGAGTACAGTACTAAAATAGGTTTATTACTGATAAATATTTTTTATCATCGATTTGAAACTTCGGAACAAAATGAAAAATGTATCAAATAGGAACTGTATAGTGGAGCAAAGGTTATTATTCGGTTATTTCATCCATTTCTGTGTGGGTATTATTCTCATTTCGCGATGGTTGAATAAAAAAGTTATTTCCTATTACCTCATGATGCAAAAACTAACACGTCATTGTGAAAGTGAATCAACGTATTCAAAAGATGTGTGATTACATTACATTTTGAAAGACAAAGAGGGTAGATAGACACTTTGTAAACATTATTATATATAATCATAAGAAAATAAAATTATTTTCTCTGTCTCATTATTAAATACCGCAGAGATATTTCATTACTGATGAAAATAGAAAAAAAGAATAGAGTATTGGTGGAAATTTTGAGTTTGAAAGTTTATTTATGTCTTATTACTGGATTTAAGAGGGACCATGAGATCAGATACTACTGAATTATCCTTCTACTTTGATGAACTGACAATATTTCGGGTGAGTTGCATGACAGAAAACTGCATTTATCTATTAACATGCACACATTCTCCACTCTTTTATGTATTATTATATCAATAAACTAGCACAAATCTTCATGTGATAAATCTATAGTCCTCTGTCATGTGATAGTCCTCTTCCACACAAAATTTCATTACAAACATTTTATGGTAACTTTATTACTATTTTGGAAGCACAAACAAAAAAGTATTGAAAATAATAAATAAAATGTAACGTCAAAAAAACCGTTAGAAACTGCGAATGTTCACTTGGAGGACAATAAACCAATTTACTCTTCAGTATGAACTTTAATAATTAAATATGGGGTCACAATCAAAAGCAGGTGTAATAGCTCTAAAGAGAAATTTTCTGGAGGAATTTAAGTACGTTTTGGTGTGGAAATCTCTCACGTACGGTGTGCAAAAATAGAAAACATCCGTTTCTTGGAGAATCCTGTTAGTCAAATCACGAAAGCCTTTGTGTGACTTATTTCGCATGTGGGTGGGTTATTCACAGCAGAAGAAAACACGACTCGCAGAAAACGTGATTTGTCGTAGGAAATTTTATTTGCTTGAAATTATTTTTAACATTTTCCACAAGGTAATATGAGTGAAACATCACTACTAGAAGAATTTGTTTGCGCTGTCGTATTCAATGGAAACGCGGTAATCACAAACTCTGGAGTATTAGACGTGAGATTACAGGAGGGGGTTGATTTACCTCTTAAGTGTCCGGAAGCTTCGATGTACAGAGCAAGGTAACAGTTCCCTTGCTATCTACAATGATAATCTACGAAAATGCAAATTAGCAGTGTGTACAATTATAAGGACCTATGGTTTGCGGATGCACTGCCAATCGATCCTGTGGAGCAAATATTATTGAGGTACAATTCATTTAAATGCGTTGGATTATCGTGGATAGCAAGATTCCAAGACCTACACAAGTCAAAAATAAATTATCAGTTTTCTTTTTCAAGGTTTTCTAATTTCTGTAAAGTTATTAAAAAGTGTTGTATAGAAGAGTTGTAGTGTTTAAAAGGAAATTACTCAATTTTTATTACTTTTCAGATATTTGGGAGTGTTTGGAAAAAGTGAATTTCCGTGAAAAAAAAATGAAGCCAACCTTTTCATTATTTTCTCTAAATTTCTTGTTTTATTCCATTTTTTAAATTAGAAAACAGCTGCGTACCATTTTAAAACCCAAAAAACAAAGACGAATGTATTTATATTTCTAAAGTACAGGTAACAAAATAAAAGATATGGATGTTAAACTGGAAGCCACGCAGGCGGTGCAGATGCGCTGTGTGACTAAAATACAACCAAGAATAATGAACAGTATGAGAACCTTGTTTTGCTATGCTATACATACAAGGTGACCAGATGGTCAAAATAAATAAAAATAAAAGAAACCATGTGAACAAAATAATATTTACATCTATGTACTTATAAATTTTTCTCTAAATGTCTTTGAATCTGTTTTTATTTCTAATTGTTTATCATAAACTTTTTAAATCAAAATAATTTTGTTGTAGCTTAGCTATATTTGTATAAAAATCAAATAAATAATGCAAGATTTACGACCTGTTATGGACGAACAGTATATATTTTTTGTGATTGAAAGCTCACAACGTTTCGACTTTGTTTGAAGTCGTGGTCAAGTGGTCGTCGTGTTTTTTTACATTTGAAACTTTGTGACTTTATGATTAGAAAGTCTTCATAATCATTTTATTTTGGTAAATTACAAAAATTTAAAAACCTATTAAAACAAGCAATCATCAATATATTTGGTGGATAGTTTACGTAAAAAATTGTTAATTATATCTACTGTATTCTCATGTTAAATACAATTTCCATTTTCATTGATTTCTTGCTTGTATAAACAAACGTTGGAAACTCGCCTAAAATAACCTCTGTCTTTTAAATACACTGCCAGTTTTTAAAAATATGTTGTTGTGAAACAGAATACCTTCCGTTTTGATTTATCTTCAGTAAAATAGCACAATCATCAATAAAAGCCATGAAAATATCAAAGCTTTTGATACACAGTGAAAATATGTAAAATGAATTTAATATTATCATTTCTTGAAAACGAAATTTCGAAAAATCTTTACTGCGTTTCTCTTGCACTGAAAATCGAGATCTTCCAATATATTATTTTTCAGGATTATACGATGTTACAGACATGTTGGTATTAATTTCAGTCGATCCTATTGATGTTTAATTCGTACTTGACTGTCTTACAAAAATCCTCCCTAATTTCATATTTATATGTACTGAAAATGTGTATTGGAAATTGAGGGACGTATCAGACATATAATTTATCTTTTTTGAAACTTTTATTATAACCAGTTAAACATTTAGATTCAGTCACTTTCGTGAAGAAGACACAGAAAAGAACATGCATTTAACATACGATTAACTCTGTAATATAAATCAATAAATAAACTGATTACACTTCGCTCTCACAACAGTTACATCATTGTTACACCTTTCGTCTTGGGAAGAATCAGTGTCAACGTCATTGTCTTTAATACACTGAGCCTCACGCACAACTGCTGTTCTATTATTTTATTCACAAATCATGTACGCTGAAGCAACTCAGTTCTCATATTTTTAACGCTATTCCTTCAATTTTCTCCTTCAATATTAATTCCTTCAATATTAGTTCCTTCAATATTAGTTCCTTCAATATTTGCACTGCACTTGCAACAATAAAGAATAAATGAAAAACAAAAAAGTGAAAAAGCATACATAATAATAATAAAGGAGAGAATTTGTATGAATGAGGGAATGAACCGTGAGTGATTTTGCCTGAGTTCATGATCGGAGAAACAAGAAGAATCACTGAACCGCACTTATGCGCAAGGAAGCATACTAACCAAAAGTGACTAAGCAGCAAGAGACCAAGTGTCCGAAACTGTTAAACCAAAAATGACACATCCATTGCGTGAAAAAACGGACAATTTTTAAGAAGAGTCCTTCAAAATTTTAGATAAATTCTTCGAGTAATTTCTCTGTTGTAGTTATTCACTAATCTTTTAAAATTTATCTTCATGGGAGGCAGCACAATGGAATTAATCCTACAGCAGTTTTGAAGGATGAATTCGTCTTGAAGTCAAGAAGATAGTAAGAAGAAAAAAAAAGAACATGAAGAAACGAACATATTCACGTGAATTATTGTAAATAATAATAATAATAATAATAATAATAATAATGATTCTTCGTAAGTTTTTAGAAAAAAATTCTACCATTTTTGTTAATTTCTTAGTTTCAAATGTTTTTATAGACAACAAGTACCATGTGATTAGTACATTACACTTAATCTCCTAATGAGATGTTGAAAAGGATAATGAGGATTCACACCGATAGTACGTTCATATAACAAAGTTTTAATAGTTAACAAATTGAGTATAAATGTTACACAAATATACAAACACAGAATTACTGTAGTTGAATATTGGCGAATTTGATAGGTAGAAGTATATCAACATTCCTTTCAATTACTATTTGAGCATATTACATTGGAAGTTTTCCCATGATTACTTTAGAATAACGAAATAATTACATAAAGTTTTTATGTAGAATTAGGAATGGCAAATTTATACAAAAGATATGAGAACCAACTAAAGATATGAGAGCCATAGTAATTTATAGGCACACACCTTTTGGGTCCTTTACACTTCACTTCGACCTGATAACTGAGGTTACAGGTTCATGTTGCCTTAAAATTAGGTAATGGATTATATTAGACATATGGATTAATGTAAGTTGGACATCATTTCACCCATGAAGCACTAATTTGGCTGCGCCGGTTTGATGATAGTAGTTGTCCCTCTGAAGATATTTTTGTGGGGTTTTAGGGTTCGTCAACAGCAAGGTCATTAGAGTCCTTCCCTCTGAAGGGATGCGGTGAAGTGAGAACCACGTTCAATGAAGCACTGCATTTTTAATGTTATACCGGTCGGTAGCTTTGACCTTATTTGCTGTGTTCACTTAGAATCACACATTTGTGTCTTCACCTAGCCACAGAGACTACATGTTCTATTTTATTCTTTGACCTGTTCTTCGATTCCTTGTGTCGACCAGGACCACGTTTTACATTTTCTCTTCTAGATTGCAAGTGTACCTCGCAGAGTTGGTGCGTAACATTTTTAATATTTTTAAAATATGGGGTACATATGGAATAAACCGTTAAAACAGTATTTTTTAATTAAAAAAACATCAGTTTAAATGGCATGGAAATACAATGAACCGTTTGAGAAATATCGAACAAAACGTTTTAGCTCTGAACTATTATTATATTACTAGCTCATTGCCCGGCGTTGCCAGAGTAATCAGCCAGTAATTTTTCTTTTACCATTATTCTTTTACTCAGGAAAAAATATGATCTATCTATTGTGACCATCCGTTGTGAGTAGTCACACGTAATGAAAAATTCAAGTTTGCATTCAGAGCCGCCAAAGCGTGTGACGTCGCACATAGCATACTGATTGTCGATGGTGTTTTTGTGAAAGGGGTCGTCGAGACAACTCGTCATCACATTTTGATGCGCAACGTGAACGCCAATAGAACTTTTCGAGTTATCACCAAAAAAACTGAAAAAATAGCGTTTTATTCGAAGTTCTTCGAAATTTTCTCAAAACACACGAGGAGACAAAGTTAAAATTCGGATTCAGCGCCTTCAAAAACATAAGGAACGATTTTTAAAAAGTTCTATTTTTTCCTCGCCAAATTACTATATGACTGGACAAAGTTTTCCTCATAAAGATACGAAATATTTCTTGTATATTTTGTTAACGTTTTTCAAAGAGTTTAAGGGAGTTATATTATGTGACATTTTGAATATCTATTGTACGATGTATTTCTTTTGTGCATTATATTTTTTATTTCATGTATTTTTAGCTAGTGATGTATTGTTATATTTATTTGTGGGTAAATTGTTGGAAATATTTGGTCAGTTTTTCTTTTCAATTCAAATTTAACTAAACCACCTGTTCGGAAGATCTGCTAAAATTTTCAATAGTGGTGTTTAATTTGTAACAATTAACATTGTGCTATATTTTCAGTTAACTTTATATTTAGGGTTATAATGACCTAGACGTTGGCGAGTCCTAAAGCCCCAATTTAAAAGTACTGTATAAATCTCTGCACTGATCAATCTGTACCTGCTCCTAGTGATAATGATCCTACGCCCTCAGAGAGACCAGTTAAGATCTCATGGTCAGGCAGGGAATAGGTTACTAACGACGTGTTTCCAGCCTTAGAATAAAAGAACCATCAGAGGACGGAACATTTTAGATTTAACCATATTCTGTAAGAGATTTTAGAATTATGTACAATGAGTAGGCTAGATTATTATTAGTGGTTGAACTATATTGTAAGATTAAAATACTTTTACTTGCTGGCTTTTCAAAACATATGTGCAGCATGTTACTTTTAAAAATTTATAATAATACAGGTTAAATTAAAAATTTGATTGAGTACACCACTTTGAGTTTCAGTAGCAAGAATAAATAAATCTTCATATGAAATCACCCTAAGTGAGCAACGCAAAGTTGCCCGTGAGAGAAACAAATCAGTGAAAACACCAATCAATTAATCAGGCATACCACTTCACCCTTGGGAGAGTAAGGGATATTTAACCTCCATAAGTGCTCAACTTGTATTTATGCGGCATCATGTCAGTGTTTATCTGAAATGTTCCGAAATATAAAGATTAAACACGTCTTTTTCGAAGAAAATTTCTTTTACATGACCCGCCATACCAATCCACACATGGGGTTTCTTGTGTAATCCCCCTACTAGTCCCAATAGTGAACCAACACTTACATAACATCGAAAGTGTCTCCATTCATCTCAGCTTCTTAGGTAGAATGAACCCATTCCGCCGGGAGCCGCACCGCTGTCAAATGATGCATCATCCGATGCAAAAAAACGGGGACAGCGCGGCTGCACAATTTCATTAAGACGCTTGCAAAATCTGAACTCATCAGTAAAATATCACGATTTACAAACGTTCCTTTAACTTTGTTACATGCACAAAACAGAGAACTCATAAAATTTTATGGAGATTTATATTTTATTTCTCAATTACTCTCAATAAATTGAATATATTTACACTACTATTTTTAATCATGTTTTCAGAGAATTTAGTGTAACCTTGGTAGGTAGACACATGCTGTCGCAGACGTTTTTGTAATACTCTTTGATTGGAATAATATTGCCACTCATAGTCGTCACCTATCTCTAACAAATCATTTTCTACTTTTCTTTATCCTCCCTTTTAAAATAATAGTTAGCCTATATTCATATTGGACATCTAAACTAATTCCTGGACAAATTTCACCACGATCATAGTTTAGACGTGATCAGATAGCAGATACACTATCGCATTTATATAATAATTTGGACGAAACGACAAGCAAGGAGAAGAGAAATTTAGTTTGAAATTTATAAGTAAGATTGTTAGGGTACTGCTTGAACAGCAGTAGAAAAATTTATTTTCCATTTCTTTATTTGCTGCTCCGACTGCTGCTTCGACTGCAGTCCTAAATTATGACTGGTCGTAATTTTCTGAGGCATGCACGTGTGCGCAGCCAAACACCTAGGCAGCGGAAAGGCGATTCGCCGCTTCCGTTGGTCGCCTCCGCCCTTCGAAGCGTTCCTTCGAGGCGTGAGATCTGAGTTGTCAGCATCACGCCTTAGTAGCGTGAGTTCTGACCAACCAATACAGACCAGGGATAGTGTCACCATCCCCATGCCACCTTTAGAAACTTGACGGGATTGGTACCCCCCTCCAGGGGACAAAAAGTTCAAACGAACAAAGATCTTTCAAACGAGCGAAGAGCCAGACGAGGGAACCGTCAGTGTCGACAGGGCTCGACACTCCGCAACACACACCCTCAGTGCGTATTGTGTAAGGACGTAGAATAATTCTTTTTATAGGTAAAGTATCTGCTTAGAGAATTATTTTATCTCCGTGTCCATCAGACACAGTCAACAACTATATATTCTTTTCTTTTTTGTGTATATTTTCAGAACACATATCATTTCTGTAAAGTATGTAACGTAGATTGATGTAGAGTAGCTGGTGTACTGTAATAACTGATTTGTGTTCGCTTCTTGTAGTTAGGTGCTTGATTGTGAGTTTGTAATGTAGTTTGCATGGCACGCATATTTTGTTGGTTTCATGACTCCAACCATTAATTCTTTCTGTATTAAATCATCTTTATTCCCTAGTTGTGTATTTTGTGTTATTTTGGCAGTAACAGTCGGCGATCCGTGGTTCGGACTCACGTCCCGACATATTCCTTCTCTCACAACTGTATAAATGATACTTACACAGCCAAGCGAGTAATTCTTGTTAAGTAGATGATCAAATAATTTATTAGATCGAACCTTTAAATGGTCGATATTAGTAATAATCAATCTTATGGTGGAATGTAGCATTATGGTGGAGGTACTGAAAGGTTTTCTTAAATAGTATAAAAAAGGGCTCGTATCATTATGGTGGAGACGCCGAAAGGTAAATTAGGACCCCTAAAAGGGGGCATGTATCAATATTATTAAGATACATACAAGTATTGTGTAACTTTTATGCTGTAAAATTTGGCCATAAAATATGGCCAAAATAATTTTCCAGCTTCCCAAAATTCTTAGGAGTATGAGTTCTTGGATTTATATTTTCCTAATCAAAGAAAATTGAAGACGAAATGAGGTTTCTCAGATATTTTTCTATCTTCCAATTTTGTTGCAATGAGAAATTTTTATACATTTGTGGTTTGTAGAAGACAGCTCGTCAAATATTCGTTGTTGCCCGTGAATAATTAAAAACGTTATCTTAAAAAACTCGTTAAATGGTCAAAGTTTTTATCTGTAAGCAACATATAATGTACAACTACTTCAAAGAAGTGTATATTAGAAAAAACTCTGGTCTAATGATTAAAATATAAATATTTTTTTATCAAACTCATGATTATGAATGTAACGAGTCTACTATTTGAAATTTGAAGATTTTTAGATACATCTAATACCACGGAAAGCGAAAAGCACTCAACATATTTGGCATTAAAATATTTTATGAATAAAAACATACTGACAAAAGGTTCTTAGAGACAATGTGATCTGTTGATCAAGAACCGTCTTATGTTCATACCCCAGTGCTCACTACATCTTATCTTCTACGCTACAAATTAACTCTGTTCATCACCAGAAAATGTAAGTTGTGGATACCAAGTGTTTTCTTTGTTCTCCTTTTTGTGTTTGATTACTGTTTCCACTTGAAAAATGAATTTGAATTTTGGAAAGCGATTGTGAACGTTTTTAACATTAAATGTTAATGTGATTCTGATTTCTAGGAAATCTCTTCCATACAAATTTTTTCCTTACTCACAATTAAAATTATTGAACTGTATACTATTTATATTGCAGATATTTTTGTTTTCTTCAGCAATTATTTTTCAGTACTTGAGATAAATATAATATTAGGAAAAAGAAAATTACAAACCAGCTATACAATAATGTATTAGGCATTCCCTTTGAAGTACTTGATTTCAGACATATCAAAGCTATGAATTTTCTTTTCTGAATACTAAGAGATTCTCAGAATTGCTACTTACTTCTATTCGATTGGATCTGTTAAAAAATTAACATCCACGTGTTCAGAACTTAAAAGTCTGTTCTGCTGAAACAATCTTTCAGAGTCATTTGAATAATACTTCGATGCACATTGGAAATCTGAAGAGACGGTTTTTCATTTTGTATAGTTCTTGGATATCACAGGTAAGTAAAGTCTGCAATCACTGTTTAGGTAAAAGGTAGTTAATACTGAAGATTTATGTTCTAGTAATAAAGGTAATAAAAACAACAATGTTAATTGTAAACCTTACATAGATTATTGAGGTTTTTTTTTCGTATGTTTTCCCACCTTTTGTAAATTTATAGAAAATACCACGCGTAGTAGAAAACAAAACTATATTTGTTTTCAGATGCAATTATTGTTTTCACAAGCATGCAATTATTGTTTCCACTTTTGAGATAGTATTTAAAGTAATATTTCACATGTTTTGTGTATTAATATAAAATCTGAGAAAAGGTTATTAAATATTTTTTCATCAACATTAACATTCGTGTCATTTTTGTGATATTTAAAAGAAATTCATGAAAGAGGTTGTCACGTTGGTCCTTGGCGCCTCTACCATGTCACGTTGGCTTATAGCGCTACAACAATAATATACAATGTCGCGTTGGTCGTTGCTATGTATATATTTAGAGTTGTCTTTGTCCCAACGTCGGGAGGGGATAGTCCCCAGATTAAATATTTAAGAGTACTCGCTTGGCAATAGTTAGGGTAGTTCTCTATTCAGGTTTTTGGCGTTTGGTTAAATAAACATTGACACGTATAAACTATAACAAAGGTTTAATAATTGAATCTGCACATAAGCTCGAAGAGAGCTTATAATTGAAAAGTTATAATGACGCTCCCATGAGCAAGTGATTACATAGTTATGTTAAATGCCCTTATAGGAGCGAGAGATCAATATATTGCATCAACATGTTCTAAAGACTCGTAAGGACGTCAAGGTCCATTTAGAATGTTCCATATGCTTCCCATTATCGTCAATACAGACCGTCATCAAAACTGTTGTCGGCTGCACCCCGTGAAGCCGCGCAGGGTCGCTTCTTGCGTCCCGTCGCCGACATACCCAGTCTCGGGCACGTCACATCGTCTCCAGCGAGTTCCCCATAGCAGAAGAAAGCGAGAAGGCCAGGGCAAGGCGGCAAGGCAAGGGCCCTCGGATGGGTGGTCCCCAGTTTAAGTAACCATGAGGGGTGTGCGGGGGAATTGGTTTGTAACTTCCCGAAAACGCCCCGGTAGGGGTGGGGGATTCCATGTGGATATTTGAATGTATTGAGGAGCTCTGCATGGTAGGAGAAATCATGGGGAGGGGAGTCGTTGCACACGGCTCTACGATAATTTGTGGAGATGGTAAGGCGTTGTCTTATGCATTGAAATGCAATTAGGAAGAAAGAGGGAGGAATGTCACATGGAGGGGGGTGACAGAGTGCAGTGGCGTGGCGAGTCATACGATCGTGTGATTTCGGACGACCACAGAGAAAAATAGGTTCTCTGGTAACACCACCACAGAGACGCGCCAAACAGGAAAAGTTCTTATCTCTCGCGGCTGACGCCACGGAGATCCGGCTGAAGAGTCACGATTAAAATGACACTAACTATTTAAACTATCGATTTAAAGATCCGCCCTGGAAATATATTATAAAATTCTTGCGTA
>NNCF01126068.1:356166-386101 GCA_002313205.1 Laupala kohalensis
ATATATATATATATATATATATATATATATATAAATAGAAATAGTTTTTCTTGGCAAGCTTAATGTGATGTTTACCAAAAGTATACTTCTTACTGATCTATTATCTTTAAAACGTTGTAAAACATTGTTTTTCTTGGAGGGGATGTCTTATTTTGGTAATAGCTTGATGTATCTTATTTTGAAAAAAGTATGTTGACGTGTCTCCTTCTCTTGTTTTGAAACAAACCATTCACTTCAGTATTTAAAAACAGTATGATGCATATCGTTCCGAATGTTGTTGTTTCCCCTTGTATAGAAGCCACTTCCAATTTGATTGTGAAATGTCAGTATAGCAAAAATAGTGATTTTACACACTATTTACAATACAACATATCTTGTAAACAATTCAGACACAAATGAGTGTGTTACGATTCTCTTCACTATTAACGAATAAAACGTTATAAATATAACTGACTTGTATAATCTACAACACCTAAATAACAACAACAATGAAGCCTAACCCCACATGATACTTTGATGAATGAGGTCTGTTCTCTACCCAAACCAGCTGTGATCTCATTTGCAAATCGATTCACTAATGGAGAAACGATATGGGGGCTAGAAAAAATATGTGATGAAATATTGTATTTTTAAGAGAAAATTGAATCATTTTACCTTAAAAAGAGGAATAAAAACGATAATAGTCATTAGTATAAGGGAAATTGGAAAAATCAATGTACAGGGCAGCATTATATTACAATCTATATTCTAGTAATAACTGAAATGCGAATCAAGCGAGAAAAATGGAAAATAGTGAAATCGGTCAAGGGAGATCGACGAAAATGGGTATATATATATATATATATATATATATATATATATATTAGCCTGCTGGTTACCTGACATTTCATATACTTGCAACGCGTGCTGGCGCCTCGATATTAAAAATAGGAATAATGAAAAAGTCTAAACTTTTTCATTAAAATAGCGTAGTCTCAAAAATTGATAAGAAAATATTATTTCTGAATATTGATATTATTGCATCGTCAGAAAAAAAAACATTTTGTTCATGTAGTGTATATCATTTTTATATTTAATAGCTCGTAACTTTGTGATGTGTGAAGTATATTATTATGTCTTGAATTAATTCAATCTCCTTTAGATATATATGTTTAATGGTTTTACTTTATTTTATTGCACTTATATCAAGGTAAGTTGGTTGTAACACATTCCGATTATTTGCGAACAGGATTTTGTTAGAGTTATTGTAACGTTACAAAGTTTGAATATTGATTATAATTTTGTGAGTGTATGGTATAAGAAAAATTATTACATTTCTTTGCTTTTGAAATCATTTCACTTCTTCGATTTTAAACAAGACAGTTTTTATTTGTTTACTTGTTTTATTTGTTGATTACTTTATCATATTTTTTGTTGAATATTTTAGAGTTTAAAATTCATTACATGATGTATTCAGAAATTAAATTCAATAATGACATCTAAACAATTTGAATTCAGAGTCAAAAATGTGATCGTTAGCCAGTCATGCATTCGTGTATTGAGGGTTGCTTATTGAGGATTCCTCAATTCGTTCAGTCGTATTCTCTCCATTGTTCCTACGATTTAAGAGGTGCGGAATCCGAATTTTAACTTTGCCACCTTGTAAACCTTGTAAGTTTTGAGAAAAATACTAAAAACTTTGAAAGCATGCTCGTTTTCTTGTTCATAACGCGAAAGGCACGGGTTTGCAGAGAAAAGTATATGCAACCAAAATAATGAACAGAAAATTTCCTACGCATTAGGTCGTCCCAGATTCTTGTCCGATGAACATATATCACGCCATACCCCAAAATAATTTCGACACCAAGTCATGTATATTTTAAATTTTATTCAAATTATGTTTCCTACGGAGAATTCTTCTTTAAGTGCTCTTTGTAGTCCCTTATCAACGCGTTAGAGCGTATTTAAGTTGATTGTATATTAGACGCAACCGATCAGCTAGGAACAACAGTATGTGCTCTATTTTCACAATTTCAATATTTGTAACTATTTCTCCAGTTAACACGTAATACATTACACTTACAAGTATTTAAATAATAGACATGAAAATTATTTAATTTTGCTAAGGCAGTTCGTCTTTCTCATATGTTTAACAGGGAGAGAAGATCATGAGTCTCTGTTCTACTATCGTTTCGCTTCACGTACCAAATTATCACTTTGGAGGATAGTGAAGGATCCATCTGAAGTAAAAGTTTCATGGTGTCCCTAAATTGGAGTATGTCCTGGATGTACAAATGAATTCACGACGCATATGAGCAGTGGCAGGTTGTCAATAAAACCAATTTTTGAAATTTGGATTCCATTCTGTTCTGCCTTAAAGAATACTTCTAAACAAATTTTATATATTTTAAGCGTCGCTGTCTAGCAAATTTTCGACGGGTGCCATTTCACTTTGTATTATGTAAAAAAATAAAACTACCTTAAGCATGCACTGGAAGAGCCTCTGCTCAACTATATGAAATCTCATAACTGTATGAAATGACATACATTGTGAGATTATTTGGCTGAAGTATGATAAGCCAAAATATGAAATATAACAGCTCTTGTGTATCCCTGCTCAGTCTCAAACTTGCAATTACTGTTAATAGCGTATACAATGTTAATAGCGCATACAATTACTAGTTCACTTCCTTCTGTAATGTGACCAACTGAAACTATTTATAAAATGAACAAGTAAAATAATCTTAATCTCACATAAGACAGTTCAGATGCTCCTCTGCGATTTGCAGTAATTTTTCCATCCTTCAAATGCAATGATTGATTAAAATGTCACTGCACTTGTAACTTTATGTTTATGAATTCCTCTTTTGAACATCAGACAACGAAGCTATGGAGTATAATAAGTAGGAGTGTTGAAGAAAGACTCGACTCCAACAAAAGCAACCTCTTGTTACTTACTTAATGAACACTTTCAACCTCCAGTTGAAAGGTATGTCTCTATGATAGCATTGATGATGGTAAATCTTTTAACCTAGGAAAATTTCTGACTGACGAAATCAGACGTCTTCGTGTTGATATATATATATATATATATAACCACGAAGACGTCTATATGTACTACTGTCCCAATAATGTCCATTTGACATGTTAATTAATGTTTTTATTTTATATTTATTTTTGAATTTTTGATATTTTCAAGTAGAAACATAACTATGAAACCAAGAAGACACTTGGATTAGTATGTATAACTGCAGTAACTAATAGACGTAGGTAGAGATGCGCGCGCAGCGGGAGTCGGTAGGAGTAGGTGAGAACACCCCATAGCAATTGCGTCGCGTGCATAAATTGGGAAGACGAGAAGTATTCCGCCCCAGACGGTGCCGATAGCTCAGATGATTTAGATGGCTGGAAAGCGAGGAGCATTCGTTCGCAGAGTGGTAGAGTGAGGAACACGTGGAACTAGTTGGTGAAGTGTAACGGCAATCACGTTGAACTGCTGTAATTTACTTATTGAACAATTGTTAGATTGAGTTATTATGACGTCTAATTAGATAAAGTTGTATATTTATATAAAATTATTCAAGATTTTAATCAATGCAAATTCAGCTAGCAAATGTACATAGCACGTTGCTAATGAACTATAAAATGCTGATTATCCTAACGAATCATAATATTTCAATCTGAAATTTAATTATTATAAATCATTGTTCTATTAACGCTATAAGTGATTTAATTTTTTACCACGATCTGATGAATATAAGGACTTGCATAATCAAGAACGTGGTGAAATTATAAGTAGTAATGAACTGTGAATAATTGAATTAAACATTTATTATAATTGCAATCAATTTACAAATGGTTAATTAGTTAATTCCACGTGAATTTGTGTTAAATTTAGTGACGGTGAATAGACATTGTAGCTATTGCGCAAAATCGTGTCACAAACAGTTCAGTGAACTTTAATTTCTTTAAGAATAAGATTAATCTCTGATTTAATAACAAGCAGCATTACGAAATTGTCTTGTTTCGTAAGAATTTACGTGATAAAAGGATCAATGAACTCCAGTAGGTTGGTTACATTTCCTTTCTAACACCTGTACTGTTTCAAAGTGAGAATCTTTTCGTGGTGTGAGGAGCGGAGACCCAAGGTCCCTAGATCTCCAATAAGCAGTTATTGTGGTGCTAGCGGAGGGTCTGCGTGAAAACGAGGTGTTTGAAGGACAAGCAAGGCGCCAGTTGCAGAAAGGAATCCTTCACGAATATTTAATTCAAGAAATCTGTATGTAAAGAGAATTTATGATTTTATTAACTGTCTCATTATTTATTCAAAAGAAGAGAGAATTTATGTTTCTCTTAATTGTTTCATTATGTTATTCAAAAGTCATTTAATGTAAGTAGTTCAAAGAAAATAATTTTTCAAATTCGTATTTGATGATAAAGTTCATTCAAGTTTTACAATTGGAGTAATTTTTGCTGAATAAATTCATGTTGTTCATTGTTTTCATAGATGTATTTCATAGTTGCAACATCGTTATACTGCTTTTATTAGGTCACCACGTCATAATATTAATATTAAAGTTCTATTATTAAATAAAGTCACTATCTTGATAGAAACAGATGGCGCTCAATGGGTTTTTAATTAATCACGGTGTTTTAGCACAAGCTTATGGTGTATTTATGTAGAGATAGGAGTAGGATATCTTGTGTTTGATTGCATTCTGGACCAAACTGAGCTAGCACAAATCAATTATAAGGTCTTAGGAGGCTTTCGTTGCACACTACATCACATGGAAATTCTTGTGTTCATTAATTGTCATCACATTTAAGTCTGCAGAGTCGTACAATATTTGTGAAAATAATTTCTTCTTTACGGTCAGTATTGTGCGCGTTATTTTTACTACTTGAAAACTTGTGACTTCTTTACGCGTTGAGCAAGAATCTAAAGATCGTAACATGTCAATCAATTAGGGGATCTGCTCTTCTTGTGTAAACAAATTGTTAAACGAACTTGCACAAGAGAAAGAATTGAGTGGGGTCTTTCGGCAGTAACCAAACTATGTGCGATTGCCATAGATTTGTCTTAACTTTTCAATATTTTATCACTTCTTATTGAAGCTTGTCACTTTGTAGTCCTACGACGAAAAGATTAATTAAGTACTTTGAATTAACAATTTTTCTTAAGAATCTTCAAACAATTCATCGTGTTCTTCCATACTTCCACGATTGTGCCCACTGTTTATATGTGAAGTGTCTTAATCTGTATTCCCACGACATGCACCAATTGAGGAACACCATGAAACTTTAGATGGATCCTTCACCACCCACCAAAGTGATAATTTATAGCATGATAGGTGGAGGGAAAAGAGAATAGAACAGAGACGCATGAACTTCTCTCCTTGTGAATACGAGGAAGATCAGAAGTCCGGAACTTCTGGAACTAAGCGTCTTCGGCAAAATATAATAATTTTCATATTCATTATTTAATTACGTATGTATGTAATACATTAGGTGTCAATTGGACAAATGGTTAAAAATATGGAAATTGTGTAAACAGAACTCACACTGAGTTATTCTTAGTTAACACAAAAACAACAACAACAACAACTGGTCAGCTTATGTGTTGACTGCCAGCCGGAAAGCTAACATACGTCTTCTATGACAGACCCGAACCAGAAATTTTCGTCTCTCTGTACCACAGCTTACAGCATTAGCTCTCACAGCATAAGTAGCCACTTTACAGGATGAGGAGGAGGTATATTAATACTAACTTGTGGTAGAGGACATAACAGCAAAATCACTCATTCCCCACAGTTATTAGTATGGCTAAACCGGAATACCCAGAAGGTTAAAGCTACTACCCATGTAGAAATTTATAGTTCTCTTGGCGTCGTTAACTCATTTGCATGCTTTCTTATTTGAACGATATACTTTACGACAATGTTTTACACCATTTTTGGATATTATTCATCGTCTTTCCTTGTTTCATGTTGAACGAAACGACGGTACACGTTCTTTCTGGGACGTTCTTATCAACATCAGTGTTTAAGCATACGACTGCAGCGGGTTTTTTGTACGTTGAAGACTATATTTATCCTCTTGTATTACCATATCTTAAACCGGTAATATTTCTCAAGAATATTATCAAAAAACGTAAATGAAACATATGTCCGTGTTATGCACAACCTTTGATAAAAGTTGAGCGATGATCATATATCTATGGCACACGTTCTCGTCGAGAGAGCATATGTCATATCCCTGATCATTTACATTTGATAACATATTACATAGAAATATAACCGTGCACTACCGGTCTTAGTACTTGCACCATAGTATTGATACCATGGATAGTAAACTCGTAAAATAGTGATCATCTCTAAAATTTTGAAAAAGTTATCTGAAAGAAGCAAGAAAAGATTTATGAACTCAAAAGTTCCTTTATTTTAATATTTATTGTTATTTGGTTAATACAATTGAAAATAACAATGTTCCCTAATATCGGATTATTATTTTTAATAACCAACAAAAATCCAAAATATCATCAGGGTGCATATTCTCGACGTCGAGACAACATAGTAAATTTTCGCCTTCTCGACTTCAAGTTTTGGCTGATGCGATATCGTGATGGCGTTGCTTAGTAGTAGTAATAAATCATTTTGTACACGAAAACAACTATTTATAGTCGCGAAAACCATAGTCGATTTGTTTCCGTAAGACAGTTGCGCAGGTTTCGTCGACTCAGTCATGAGTCAACGAATCGAATACATACAAGGCTGCACAGCCGAGTGTCATTTAGTAGCAACTAAGAACGAGTTCAGCGGGGCAATTGTTCTTGTAGCTATGCCATATTTTTAGGGCAACTGATCTGTTGCGCGTAAAAACCCTAAGCTATTGCTATTGATGAAACTTTCCTCCTCTCAGACAAAACCGCGTTAACTTCCGCAGTGATTGTAAATTGGCCTTGATCTGACGAAAACTCGTTTAGGGCAGCATAATGGTGTTATCTGCTCGTTAGGCAGCTAACTTAATGTTGTTTTGCCAACTTATTTTTGCCGTTTTATACCTATAATTTATAAGTAGAATAGTTTTATTTATGTGTTATTTCCTAAATTCTTGTGATCAGTATGTTGTTTGTACCTATGGATGTATTTAGAACGAAAGAATGCTAATGAAGAGAGGACAACTGGAAACAACCATTTCTTCGCTCTGGATGTTATAATAATTTATTAGTCTGCTAGTGAACAATGCTCGGTGGCAGGTAGAAAATAATACATACGTAATACAATAATACGAGTTTAAATAACAAAACATCTCCCAACTATCAACAAAATACACACACACAGTATACAGTGGCAAGANAATTATTACACATGGTTACAACGAGAAAGAAATTAGATTTAAGAAATTAATTATATACATGAGGCTCATATGTGCGTATATTCACATACATAAACAAACATATTTTCGCTTACAAACAGTTACAAACAGAACCACACTCATACGTACAAACACACTCAATATACACACACACATGTCATTACTCCCCCTATACCCTTAGCGTAAAAATATTGAGACTTCATTATTTTTTAATTATTAAAAAATAATTTATTCAACAGTAGAAAGATTATAATTAATACTATCGTTTCCCATCGCTACCCATATTTTGGGGACGTATTATAAAAAAGGCAAGTGTTTTTTAATTTGTAAGAAATTTGAACCAAAGCAATTTCTAACATTTCTCTCCGATAGAGTGAAATGTCTGGTGGATATAAAATTTTAAATTTATAAATGATCAACAGTAGGAGAAATGTTCAAAGTTGAGAACTGTAGAGATAGTGAATGGTAATAAAATTCCTGCGAAAAGAGTAAGCGAAATTGGTCCAAGGAAATCAAATATATATAAATATATAAACGGAACCTAATTTTATAGGGATTTTGCTTACTGTCGCCAAATGAATGCATTCAACATTTATAACCGCAGTATAAAGCATAAATTTGGTTATAAGGATTCATAGTGAAAAGACATAATGTATTTTAATAACCCTACAATAATGTGATAGCGAAGGTATTTGGGTTAGCTAGGTAAACACTGTTGAACCATTAAATTATATTATGTATCTGAAAAATATTAGTGGTTAACCCCAATGCGATATACATTTATTGCAGATGAAGTTACAGTATTTTTCTAAACCATAATATGTTGTTCCACATGTAGACCTTATTATCGACAAATCTCACGCTCATACTTTCTCTATTCCAAAAATACAAGTTTTCTAACGAGGGTAACTTTTTCGTTTTAGTTGTTCTGAATACTTGTCTCATATGATCTTATGAAATAATATATTATGCTATGAAATTTTAATAAAATTTTATCTCGAGCCACGTTTCCATCGTATATATTTGTTCTTCAATGAAGCTAAATTATACTTTTTTGTGCATTTTAACACGACATAATCGTGTGTTTATTATAGTGACAACCGCATACACAACCACTGAGCTCGTAAAGAGGATGTTGGGGAGAGGCGCTACACGTCTCATAAAGCGTGCAGCTTCTACTCTCTTTATATGTTCTGAAATTATGAAATGATATATGAACAATATATATGAAAATCTAGTCTCGAGTGGGCAAAGGATATTTTACAAACCAAGTTATTTTTTTAGTTTCCTTTTTCGAGTGCGAATAATTTTTGGTTTCACGTACCAATTTTCAACAACAGAAAATAGTAATAAAATTTGAGGTAATAATACATTTGGTATCTCACACTTTTGAGAGCTCTTGGGTCGCAAAAATTAGTTTTTGATATCTGTTCCTTTAAACTATTTGACAGATGAAAAGGTAAATGGACTAGCTAATATATATGTATATGTTATTGACATAAAAATAATTCACCCCTCTTCATTCAACGTTTCTGTCTTAGCTGATGCTAACGATATTTCGCTGCAGCCATATAAAGTGTCGATGATTATTATACTACTCTCTACGTGGCTATCGCCGATTTCCTACTTTCTGCATGGAAGACGGATGCGTCATATTTTAGACAAAATGGACGCTTTAATTCGCGCGTTTCCACAACCTCATGAGCACATCGCGGACGATTTCTTTGAGAAACCATTTGGCGAACGGAGTGGGACGTTGACTCGCAGTCTCACTGGATTTGCATAACGGATGGATCATTAATCCAAAGTGTAAGTTTGTATTTTAGTGCAGTTGAAAAATTATTACATTTTAAACAGTAACTTGCTTCAAAATGTAGAGACTGATGAATGTTGCAGTTCACATTATAAATATAAAGAGTATTTTCCCAAATACAGTGGTTTTATTATGAGAAAGAGTTCTAATAGCTTCAAATCTTTTTGTAGTTCGTTCTACCACACTTATGATGTACCACTTTCCAATATATTACCTGTCCCAAGTTTTGTAGGACGTTTAATGTCACATAGAAGCGAATAATTTAAAATAATAAATGTTATATTTCTCCGTAAATTAATTCTCCATTTTTGGTCTCAAACCCTTAACGTGTGTTACAAGCGTGGAAACCTACAACTCTTTATTCATGAAACACAATTTTCTAAGAAGATTTAAATGTCATAGGAATATTGAAAGTCACAACTTATTCTGTTCTCAGATGTTGCATAAGCAACCTTTTCGTCATATCCACTCCTATTGTTACATCAATTTTATTGGGAGAAACATTGACTCAATCTTGGTACCCATGATACACTTCTCCAGGTTACGTGGCTATAAAAACCAAAAGTGACATTCCTTATTTAATTTGCCCAAGAGTTAAGATTAGCGGAGGATCCTACCTAACAGATACTTGAGTTTAGCTGCTAAATTTTATTTCCCGGTGTTTGTGGCGACTTTATGTAAGAGTTCTTGTTCCATTATATTAAGCATTCAAAAATTGACGAATCGAGGATTGACTTAAGGAAACGATATATGTGTGATAATCCTTAGAATTTTCTTTCTAATAACATGTTCCTAGCGAAAGAGAAATTCCGATATTATGTATCTGATTTTAGATATTAAACGTATTTTGATAATGCATAAAATGATGGATGGTTTATGGGAGAGAAGTAACTTTTCCCCGCAGGAGAGCTAGGATTCGTCTGTGTCGAAAGTGTAAAGTGGCATTTTTGGGGCAGTGAGCATAATAGGCCACATCACTCTCTTCATAAAAATGGTATTTGCTCTGTGCGGTCAACTGGAAGGCGTTGCCAGTCTTCTGCCCCAGAAGGTTAACGTTGCACTACAGAAGCGTGCGCTGGAAGCAGTGATCCATCATCAGNTAACGTTGCATTACAGAAGCGTGTGCTGGAAGCAGTGATCCATCATCAGCAATTGCTTAATTAATATTTATCCATTCGTAAGACGTAAATTATTGTATGATACGGAATGAATATTTTTTGAACCGACGTAATCATATTAAATACTTAAATAGTTTTTAATGAAGATTAATTTTAATTCAAATTCTCCTCTCTGTTTTCAGAATCTTGCATGAAGTAAAGACCTACTACAGTTCAGTTATTTTCTTTCTCGTTCTGTCGGTCACAGGGAGTATGTGTCTATGTGTATATCTAGCACTCATGGTACGTATCAATAAAATCGATACATTTGCATGTGTTATGAGCGGTTGAGCTCAACATATGAGAGACTGAATCAGTCGTCAGATTAAACGCAGATATCAAGGACACATATATTCATTTGCAAATAATTTAAAAACAAGTAAAAAACTAATCACTACAAACAATGTGACTTAATAACTACGTATGCTGAATTACTTAAATTTTTACAGTCTTTGATATATGAACAGTATGCATGTGTTCTTTACAATACTATTTATATTAACAAGTTCATTTGACTTCACTTAAATTACAATTACAGAATTACTTGTTTTCAAATTTGATATATGGATGATTTGCATGTCTTCTTTATAAATCATAAATATTTATACAAAGTCAGAATGAAATTACAAATACAGAGTTACTCAAATCATTTACATGAAAAAATTGATATGTATGTATAAATACATTGAATTGAACCAAGACATAAGCTGCACAATTTTTACAGGATCAAAATTGAAGCAAATACTCTTGGCGCATATAAGTAGGAATTGGATATGAAACGAGAGAACCTTTTGTGAATTGAACTTACATCTCCTTCTTGCGCTGGTGGTATTTAGTCTATTTACAGATTGTTCACCCAATTCTGGCGTTGAGTTCCACGTTCTGGTAGTAGTAATGAATTTCTCTTGCTGACATCTTCAAGTTGTATCCACCTCAAAGAAAGTTGTGAGTTTAATGACTTTATAAACTGTATACAAAATCTTCTTGATTTTATATTGTCACGAGGCGACATGACGCTTCCCTCTCAGAACCCTTCGTCTGAAACCGTGGGAGTCTCCCAGGATGTCTCGACCTTCTCCGGTTGCTAATGGAAAGGGCTGATAGTTATCTACGGCCCTCACGACGGTCTCGATACATTTAGGATTTTACTCGATTCCTTAATAAGGCCTCCAAGCGCGACCACGCGGCGCCAGCCGCGAGAGATAGGAACCCTTCCTGTTTTTGTCTGTGGTGAGACACTTTATTTTTCTGTGTGGTCACGCGAGATGACACATAGGAATGTGACATAGCCACTGCAGCCGCACCATGGCATCCCCCCATATGACGTTTCTCCCTCCTTCCTCCTAAATGCATCTAAACTTACAGACAACGCCCTACCCTTCCCACGGGTCTTGGATGGGCCGTGTGCAACTTTTCCATCTCTACGGAAAATCCCCACCATCTCCGCACAATACTGTATTCTTACGAATACACACTGCCACCACCTCGCCAGGGCGTTGTCCAGAGGGTACATCATCCCCAAGCACCCCCCGCGAACTTACTTAAGGCCAGGGCCACGCGAGAATCGGGGTCTTCTTCTTCTCCTCGCGCCGCGCCCCTCGACAGATTTCGAGGCCCGAGCATCGCTGACTGACGAACCTTCCACCGTGGCTTCTACGGTGACGATCAACTTCGGACCGGATGAACTCCCCGATGGTATGAACTTGGAACATTGTCGGATCTCGACACAAGCAGCCCTTATGGCAAGCTATGTTAGAATGTTGTAATCATGCTGTATTGTAATACAGCAATGTAATTGATTGTTTTCATGCCCACTTAGGGCTTTATTATTCAGTAAATTCCATTAATATTTGTGCATGAGTTATTATTTTAACCACTCACCAAGACCTATGACAGGCCAGCCCAAGCGAGTTACTTTAAATCTAAGCCTGAGCTATCTTTTCCCATCAGCGGGGATGAAACCCGCCTCAGTATTCAACTAGAGACGGGCTTCGTTGTGACAATATTACTGAAACTTTGAATAAAACACATTAGTAACATGTAGTTTAAAAGGTTCACTAGCCACTTGCGGACAATGCTCCTTCTGGTTGATCAGGAGCTTTGATCTCGTTGCGAGTACCTTGATAAATCATTGAATGCCTGATGGGACGTCGTTTGGCCTAGTTTGTATAGAAGACTTCCACAGCCCCGGGCAATTGACTACTATTGGCTGGTTTACTCAAACGTTTTCTTTCTCTTACTACTCTGTGGCACTATCTCTTTATTCTTTGATGAGTTATCTACAATGTGTTCAGGTTCTTTATTCCTAGGAGGTTTAGTGTTCTTTGACCCTTTGGGACGTCCTCGTTTCCTTTTAATAATTGTGCTCGCAGTCTGAGCAGCGGTCACACGCTCCTTACAAACTTCGCTTGTAACAGCATGAGATGTCAAAAATAAAAATTTCTAATAACAAAAGTTATACATTTCAAACATACTTATTTCCTGCGTCTTTAAATTTTAATTTTCGTGTTTTATTTGGGTATCAGTCATTGAAAAAGATTCTGTCCATTAAATCAGTACGATCCGTTATGCATTTTACTTACGTCTTATTGCCATGACTTTTCGTACCTGCAAAGCATTAAGGCCTGTTATACGTATCCTATCATACGGAGAATCAATAACACAAGTGTACTTTTCCGTCTTATTTAATCACTGGTAGGATTCAAAGAGGTCCTAATAATGAAAAAATGGAGAAAATTGATAAAGAATATCATTTTATTCCGCATAGTGATGAATTGTTTGAACTGAAAAAGAAAGTTAAATAATACCACAAGAGCATTAGGTTCGCAAGAAAGAATTAGCGAGTAATGCAAGAAAAGAAACAAATGATTTTTTTCTATATATTTATTCTTGACATAAAAAACCTAACAAATCTTAATATTCTTAATCACCAGTATTATTCGTTTTGTGAATACGTTTGAGTCACGTTTGGTAAATTATTGGAAAAGTTCACAATAATAGAAAAAACTTATATTTCTTTTTATAAAATACATGTCTTCCTTCCCAATTTAAAAATTATTAATTGAAATGTATTCGATAAACTTATTAAATTTCTAATATTTCGATAAAAGAAATTTAAAAACGAATTTCGAATTCCATTTTAATTCAGTTTAATTTAGTTTTCAATGTAAATCATCTTGTTGTACTAAACTTCTGAAATATACATTACAACATAAAATGCACTGAAAAAAAATCTGAGCTGGGGTAGCTGATGTATTGACTGCCAGCCGGACAGACTATACACGAGCTCGCACAGCTAACGTCCGTCTGCTATGACGTGAATTTTCGACCTTCTGTATCGCAGGGTACAGCATTAGCTCTCACAGCTAATCTACAAGATAAGAAAAGGGAACTTATTGTAGATGATGTTACTAACCAATAAGCATGTAATATTGATTGGATGTGAGTCGATCTGCATGCTTTCTTCTCGATATTTTTTCAGTTGATCACGATTTTTGCTGGGAAAAATGAAATCTCTAGGTTTTGGATGGCCTTCAAAACGGATTCATTCATTTCAATTTCGGAATATTGAAATGAACGAAAATGAACTCTTGTATCTGGAAATCAAATTTTCTTCCCTTGAAACTGTACGTGGAAAGGTCACGGTCCCCTCGCCCTTTTGATTTACGTAAAAGTAACTCTTAAACATAGCAAATTTCAAAAGTACGTCGACGAATTTAAATTCATATCAGTGACAAATCGTCTAACATAACTTCATTTGCGCAAAATCTCACCTCCCTCATAACATTTAGCGGTATCTCGTTGCATCCGTCTAAATCGCAATGCTTATTGCTTGGTTCACAGAAAACCCTCAGTAAACATTCAAATAGCACTCTACCTTCTATACCAGTTAATAAAACTCCTCTCGTTTGGTGCAGTTATGTGAAAAATCTGAGAATCAACATCGAAAGCTCAAATAGATAAAACTTAGCAAATTCAAATAGATAAAACATGTCAAAAAGTTGACACCACCAATCACTCTGGCTACGCGACCATTTACCAAAAGAAGTGAAGGAAATGCTTGTTTAGTTTCTCGCCATACGACACTTTGTTTACTTCGACTTCCTTTTCACTGAGTTGATGGAAAAACTAATTACAGTTAGCTTAGTATTCATTTATTAGTTTTATTTTGACCTCTGGAACCATGATCATGAGACGGAGTTTAAAAAATAAACACTCACCCTCGAGTAACAACGAAGGTCTTTCTCTTCTTCACAAAACAATCAGTATTGGACATTTGACACTTTTAGCAAAGCGATTTAAATTTTTCAAATAGTAAATCCTTCACAATATACACAATATGTGTTTGGAACAAACTTCCTGCTGAACTAAAATCGCTATCAACTTTTTCTACCTTAAGGCGATGTCTTACAGAAAGGTTGAAAAACAAGTCCCCCACCTTCTCTCAATCTACTTTTATGCTTTATTTTCTTTTTGTCCATCTCTTTCATTTTTTCTTTCGTAACACCTAATGCGTAATCTTATGTGACTTATAATTTGAAAATACAGTGTCATAACTTAATAATGTATTATTATATGATCTTTATTTCATATCTGTATTTTATTATTTGTACATTTATAAGTGTGTAATACTGCCGTTACTGTTTTTATTCCTGCTCGTCAATAATCCACCATCTTGATTCTGATATTGCTAGGTTTTACTCAATCGCTTAAGATATTACCCCGGAATGGTCCCTAGTTTTGCATCCCAGCGTTAAACGTAAATATGATCCTCTCATCTTTCGTATTGTATTATAAAACGTAAATGTTTTAAATGGTTAGACGGAAGAGCACGCCATGTGGTTTGATTCTCGCCAAAATAAAAACACTTATTATTATACTGCCATTTTCACGACTATCTATGGCATTTGTCAGAGTATGAATTAATTTCGAGTTGCAAACAGCTTCCCAATAAATTAATTATATGATATTTTCTATATTTGGGTTCTTTAACACTTTCCGCAATATATGCGCAGTGTCAAGAAGTACTATATCTTGGGTCGTAGAATATTCGCCACATCCAGGGACCTCCGCTAGGTTCTATCCTTGGTAAGTTGGCATTGAACCTAGCGCACTAATAATGACAGGAACAATTTAAATATTTACATTTCACATCCGGCTGACTTCAATAGCTAGATCTTAGTATATTATTTTTTTCTCCTCCTGTTTAGATATACATTGCCAACCTTTGGTACTGAAACGTCAATTAGAAGAAAGGTTTCCTTCATCCTCTCGCGCACTACAGTATCTGGTTTATTGGCTGCAATAGCTCGATCAGTGTCAATCATACAGAATATAATTGTGACCAGATATGGTTACAGGTGCCGTTAGTTGAGGCGTGCGGTTGTACGCTCAACTCATATTGGAACATATAAGACTTTGTATATGTGCCAATAAAGATCAGAACATTGTTCTTACTTAAGAAACTCTTGTTTCGCGAGAATAGGGCACCCAGACACAATATTATCAATAGTTTCAGATAGTGCTCTCCATAGACCACAACAATCATCCTTTTTCGTTTCTTTTGAAGTAACCTTTTCATAATGTGTTTTTAACGCTTGGTCTTGCGCAGCTTAGAACTTATGATTCTATTTTCGTTTTCCATCCTCTCAGCCTTATATGTGAGTATTCTTTATTAATGACAGCAATTATCCATATAGAATATTTCCATTTCCATTTTCCATAAGCAAAATGATAATATACGTGATGAGATAAAAAAAATAACCAAATAACCAAATTAGCGTTTTCTTTTTCTAAAGTGCGTGAAGCTTTGAATCACCAGAATATTGTTCCTCATGTGGTAATTAAATAATGCGACCAGTAATCTAAGACACAATCAGGATAGAACGCATTTCTTTTAATAATCCAATTAAGAAGAAAGTCCGCTTTATGATCCAAGTAAAATTATTTAATTTCATTAATTATGATTAAGAATAACAAGATAAGTGTTTAATGAACATTGATCAAACATTGCAATGTTGCATGCAGCAAGGTTTTCAGT
This sequence comes from Laupala kohalensis, assembly GCA_002313205.1. Classification (NCBI taxonomy): domain Eukaryota; kingdom Metazoa; phylum Arthropoda; class Insecta; order Orthoptera; family Trigonidiidae; genus Laupala; species Laupala kohalensis. The sequence continues at coordinate 372,530 of NNCF01126068.1, forward strand.
TTCAGAAGTCATGAATCTTATATCATCACAGGAAAATTAATTTTTTGTTCCTACAAGTAAGATAATGTTTAGACGACATGTAGTGAAATCCGAAAAGACGTTCATTCCTCAACAGTCCACCAGAGGTTTCGAATACATACATCGCCGAAGTAGTAAATCTGTTTCTTGATCACAAACAATTTCAAAAAATACAGGAAGGGGGTTATCTGTATAGGCGAATAGTCCACTACATTCTATTCCCCTTTCTTCTATAGTCTGCTTCCTGCTACTCCCCATTCTGCTATTCCACTATCGCAGAATGTTGTGTGATAAGTGATTGTAGTGATGGTTGGTGATGGGAGGATCATTATGTGACAGAGAGCCCTGAGGATAACTTGTCGAAATTCGTAAAGTTGGCAATCTGAGAAGGATGCATTTATTGAGCTATTCACAAGATAACATGTACTTATTGATATACGTGGTCAAGAATTTCGACAAAAATATTTTACGTAGCAACCCTTTGCATAGTGCACGGTAATCAATCATCTCACTAGTATTGAAATATGAGAAATATGTTTTCTTTTTTTCAATTTCATTTTCTTACACCAATTAACTTAGCCACCTTGCCTCTAACATTGTCATTGCCAGGTTTCTTATTCAGATATCTACTGTCCTTTTTTTATATACCCTTCTTGTTCAAAATATCTCTGATTAGTCCTATTTGTGTGACATATTCTTTGTATTTCTCATATCTTTGCTAGTATATTATTAATTCATTTTTCTGTGTCAAATTCCAAATTCCTCTTTCTTTCAGGTACCGCACATACTCTGCTTTTTCTTTCCCGTAAAAATTCTAGAAAACGTGTCCTGCTGTCTCATCTCCTTTACCGCACTTACACTCCACTGTTTCTGCCCTTCCTATTATTTTCAAATATGCTCTGAAATTACCATGCTGTGTCAAAAACTCAATTACAAACGGGCTCAATACAAACCATTTACGATTATTTTCTGTGAAATTCACATCTGGGATATATTCATGGGTAATTCGTCCATTATTACTCTTCTTCCACCTCGTCTACCATCCTTTTAATAATTCTGTCATAATCGTTTTCATTTTTTTCTTTTCCCATTCCGTGTAATTGCGTTCCATTTTTAACTACCGGCTGTCCTTTTCGTATTTTCTTCCTGATATTTATTTTATGTACATACAGATCTATTGGTATCACCCGTTCAGTACTTCTAGGACATTCGTTGATATTGTGCAATAGCCTCCTGTTGTATTAGACTTATACATGATCTTTGCACCTGTCGCAGCTTATTTTCATACTTTGCAAATACTATCTGATGGCCCCAGACACTACAGCCATGCACTAATATATTTCGTCTATGTAATTTATGTAATATCAACACTCCTGTATTATCTATATTAAATTTTGACACTCTCACTCTTACTAAAAAATAATTTTCTCAACATATTCGAAATGTTTTGATAGACAAATTGAATTTTGTTCGTGACGGTTAATATTTGTAAATGTGCGAGGTCAAATACATCCCGTAGAAATTTCAGAGAATATGTGTGTTTTGCGTGAAAATGTTGTAAAAAGCTTTGGGATTCTGCAAATGAAATTTCACAGTCGACGGTTACGATAAAGGCATATGGTTTAATTGACGAATTTCAAGGAAAAAACCCATAAAACCGTTGATGGAAATGCAGTTGATGGTAATACCATTAACACGACTGTTACCCGCAAGTCTGGCGCGGGTAAAATTTGTGAACACGTAATTGCAACGCTTTTGCACTATTACAGATTAGAATTAAAGTTTTCGAATATTTTATTTATCAACGGAGATGATAACTTTTAATAAAGTTAATACATTTAAAACGCAAAATCGATTCAAGCAGAAAAGTTTTCATAAATAATTTTCGATATGTTATCTTTAAGTTACCATTATGTCAAAATAACTTCAGGGATTTTTCCACAGTTATATGTAGATTAAATATAAAAACTGATTCAATAACCAAAACAGGTATAGTGTTTTATTTATAAGAGAAAGGTATCAATTCTAAAATTCTTTTTAATTATAATGAACGATTGAGTGACAATGATGTGTATAGAACATAACCTGTATGTTTACTTGCTTGGTAACACACAATAATCGTCTTGAAAATCATATCACGTCACATATCTTGTGAACCAGGATTATTCAACTATAAATCTCTTTAACATGATTTCAAACGGTCAACTTTCCAGACTGTTTCAAAAATTTGTCAATTTTACGATTTTATTCATTGGTGGAAAACCATGAAACTCACTTAACTATGAAAGTTAAGTGTAATTTGCGTACGTTACCAAACTTTATACTCACATGACTATCTTACAATAAGCACTGTGAGGGTAAGTCATCCCTGGAACCCCTTAGGAGGGGGTGGGATGAGGGTGGCGTTAAAAAGAAGAAAAGTTCTATAACGCATGTGAAACCATAGTTACCGATGCTGCTGGATAAGGACGCCCCCAATGCTTCGTAAGTTCACAGTTAGTCCAAATTGGTGAAACGAAGTCCCTAGCATCTTTGGGTTAGGGATTGAAACGAGTGGCAGGTTAAAACGATCAAAAACGTCCAATATTGGTATTGTATACATCCGTTTTGCGGTCGCAGAAGATGCAGCTTAAGTCCACGATCGTCCCCAATGAGGGAATATACTCTGTTCAATCAAGGAATGAAATGTAAAAATAATTGAAAATAATATATTAGCGTTGAGATCGTAGTTTTCGGGGCCACTGAATTTAGTAGTGACATTTTCGAAGACCCTTTCGTTCAAAATCAATCCATATGCACACTTTGCACCCCAAGAATAGAAAATGCTATGTAAAAATTATTCAATATGATAGTGGCGAGTTCAGTTTTCAGTATTGCTGAGTTGAATATGAATATGATGATATAAAATGATTTAATAATATGCATATATTATCAATTTTCATAACGAGTATTAAGTTCAATTCCCATCCTCTGAGGATCGTAAGGGGTGCTAGCGGGTAATCGGAATCATTTTCTATCGTCATTTTCAGCTTCAGCGCACCAAAATATCCGAAAATATACACACATTTCAAATTTTCAGAAGAAGCGAAACTTCAACTATCATGGGGGTTTTAAGGGTATGCTAAGGGGTGGTTGGGTAGTTGAAGTAAATTTTATCGTAATATTCGCTCTTAACGCACCAAAATACTTGAGAATATTTTATATTTTTATGAAAAACGAAATCTCAACCCCCCTGGGGGTGCTAAGGGAAAATTGAATAATTAAATTATTTATAGTCATAATCGGTTTTAGCACCCCAGAATACATAGAGGTACCTTCTGGGTTCGATTTTTTTCTTTTTGTGCGCGTGTGTAATTGAAAACTAATTTTGAAACATTAAAAAATGACAATTGCGTTGGTTTCATAATTTTAGAGTTGAGATGTTTAATTAAACATCTCACAGGGGTTAGAGGTGGGGGTTCGGAAGAACATGAAAAGAAAAAAATATCTAACATGGCTCATATTAGTCTCAATGCCCTTGCATCCAGGGTAGCTGCGATGAATAGACTCTCGATATTATCAGAGTTGAGCGTCATTTGGATGGGAAGGGAAGGGGGGGGGGGGTAACCAGTCCTAGACAAGCATGGGTGGAGTGGTAGTGGAGGGCCATTTAAAAATATTCAATCCAAATAGACGGGTTTAATACACAGATTTCGGGGTCTTTAGATAAACGGTGTGACTATGACGTGAAGTTCAGCACGAATGGGGGTAAAATACACCGAAACTCTCCTAAGGGTAAAGACTAATTGATGGCGTTTCGATTAATTGTGTCTGCTGCTGGAGATGATACTGAAAATGGAGTGTTCAATCAACTTTTGTATTAAATTCGTTGTATGATAAATTCGTAAAAATAGTATGGTGTACATTTTTTACAGTGAGTAAAATTATTTTTATCTTACAGAATGTGAGATATAATTTATTGATTCCCGAAAAAAAAGATTGGTCTAAGAAGAATCCCGAGCAATACCGGGTAATCAGCTGGAAAAGGTTATATACCGGATAATACACGTTACGTTTTAATTTAACAATTATTAGTGATGTAAAAAATCGTAACTCAATAATTTCATATTTTAATTTCATTTCATATTTTATTCGCTTCCAGAAAAATAGTGTTTCATGAGTATTACAAAAATGTATTTAACACTTTTTCTTGAATTTTTATCTAATGAAATCAATGTATAATTACTCAGTACTTAATATTCAATATATGAGTAATTATATGTAAAAACTTCTGAGTTATTGTGTCGTGGTCCAAATAAAGAGTCCTTAACAGATGTTTCGGTCGCTGTTGGGACGCCTCTGAGGAAAGGCCTGCGCCCACTTAAACATCGACACTGAAGATGGCTGCCGCAGTAGCGACCGAAACGTCTGTTAAGGACTCTTTATTTGGACCACGACTCAATAACCCAGAAGTTTTTACATATATTGACTCCGGCCGTGAAGGCGTGCATTCTTTTATATGAGTAATTATTGAGAATGCTTCGTCCTTTACTACTCGTGTATAAAAGTTATCTGTATAACATAATGTCTATAGACTAAATATATCTTATTCTAATTATTTGAATCATCTGACAACGAATTAAAACGATGTCGAAACGTTGTGAGTTTTTATCGCAAAATATATGTTGTCAGTCCATAAAAATTCGTAAGTCTTGTATTATTTACTTACTCCAATTAAATAATTTTTTCCCTGAGATTTTTAGAAACTTGTACACCTATTCATGTACATACGTCTGTTTCTTTCATCAAAAGTTTGGAAATTACAAAGAACTATTAGATTAGATAGACTCGACTTTTTCTTTGATGCACTCGTTTCCGGACACATCAAAGGTCGCCATTTCTTCTCTGAATAATTACTTTTCTAAAAATCGTTGGTTGCTTCATTACGGATGAGTCAGTTGAATAATTGACATCCACCTGCCTCAAATACAAAGGCATATATTATGAGGAGATACTTCAAAAAGTTCTTCCACGGATTCTGGAAAAGTTAAAGAAAAGAAGACGCTGGTATAGACTGCGTTTAGCAGTAACCCGAAATACAAGTATGTATACTACTCTACATAACATGTTCCTAGATTTTTCTTTTTCATATTTTGTAGCTATCAAAAACTAATTATTTTTAAAATTACGTTATAATAACGCATTTTCAATGTAAAAACTTGTTCATCTATGACAATACGATGTCCACAATCTTCTAGTTTTCCGGTATATGTCATATCTGAATTTGTGATGCAAATTAAATATTTTTGAAATCAAATTATAAAAACTTTGCTCTTCTTCGCTATGACCTGTTTTCTACTGTAGTTCATTTTCTTTTGAGAAAGTTGTGAGTTGTAGTCACATTTTACTTTCATCCATAAGGGCAAGAACGCATCATTTTTTCTGTATTTTTTATAACTTTCCACATGTCATAAATTATCTTGATCAGTTTTTGATACAGTGTTTGCTTTCAAATTCAAGTGATCCCGTGCTTTTCACCACAAAATCTTACATATGTTGTGGACATCGTTTGGATGGATGTTGGTATCCGCACCGATTAGATCAATAAGAGGTTTATCCNTGTGGACATCGTTTGGATGGATGTTGGTATCCGCACCGATTAGATCAATAAGAGGTTTATCCTTTGTTCAGCCGGGCGATGGTAATTCACCCTTTATGCTAGGGTGGAAGCCTGTCGACATACGTCAGAGGGTCTCGGCTTTCCCGTGTAATATACCATAACTGATAAGTAACATTCTATAACAAAATAGGGAAAAGATTTTGTTATCAAATTGTTTTAGGTTTAGATTGTAACATATTTACATACACATTACCCAAACAACCTGTTACGTAGAAAATTTGTTTTAGAAAACTTTTCCAACGCAGACAAAAAGCGTCAACTTTGCATAGCAAAAGTTAAAATACTGGTAAATCTTTGTATAAAGTAACAACACGATACAAACAATAGTTTGAATTTGGTACATTTTCATCGTAAGTTATAGTGCAAAACGAAATAAAGTTAAACCATTATTAATATTGCCTGACGCAGAAAAACGAGGTATTTTTTGGCGCGAAGTCCGGAATGATTGACTCATTCGTCAAAGTAGAGCAAACATTTTCAGATTTAGAAGTCTTGAAATTTTGGCGGCATGTCACTATTGTATTGCAGAGGCTCAGAAGATCTCCTGAAATCGTAATTTCATGAGGTTAATACACCATATAACACTAATTTAGACATCTTTCCTGTTTTTGATGGAAACATTGCAATTTTCCTAATCTAAAGAGGGTTTTTTGAGGGTTTTCCGTTATTTCATTTTTAATGGGAACGAAGAGGTTAAAATATTTTGAGGTTTGTATCTTTAGTGCTTACAGCATGGTGCAATTCGTACATTAATTTCGCAATATCTCACGAAGTTATTGAGATATAATATTATAAAAGGTATCGAAGGGGTGAAAGTATGGTGAGGCGTCCTGACTGACTTGACACTTGTCAACGAAGAGAGAATAGTCATATAGACCTCAACTATACATGATGTTATTTTTACAGTATAAGACATACGAGAAAGAATTTCAGATTCAAGGGATGATGAGGGTGAAATGTGTTTTCTTGGATTTTATATGTAAACGTACAATTTTTTTTATACACTACATTTTATCAAAAATACACTGTATCGTTGCTACAAAATACCCGTGCAATGCCCGCCAAGGTTGGATAACTAAACATGTACAACAAATGGACATTTTGAGTAACATTCTTAGCGTCCAGAGCTAGAAGTGCAACTTTGAATTGTCTTCCATTGGACGAACCATGGTTGTTCAGCCTCTCGGAGTTTTATTGCCACTAAGCAAACAGGAGCACACTCTCAGGGTCCAACCTTCCGCTCTTTCAATCGCGAATCAACGGAAGTCAAAGGAACTGTACTCTTCAAAGAAACTGTAATCACGTGACAAGAATGAAGTTGCAGCAAAGAACCCACTACGACTTAATTTCGTATCTCATCGTGACATTGTACAACTAAAGTTTCTAGTTTCTACAGTCTTATAATCTTTGATTGGATTAAATAAACCGTATCAATAAAAACACCTAGTAAAAACAGAAGAAACTTGTTTAAAAAATATGGAATTAGTTGTCATTAAAGTTCTTGATAAGAAGACATTTATATTTTGTTTTTGTATTTGCGATCTAATTAAAATGGAATATATTTAATTCAAGTCTTCCGACGAAATTTTTACAAACGCAAATAAACGAGTGATTATTTTGCCAAAAAGGATCTTGTCGTTGCACTTATATTTGGAAATATATTTGGCTCGTCTCAATATCATATGTTATTAATTAATTATTTAACAGAAATACATCAGAACAAGCATATCTCGACTTTTACTGAAATATCTGTAAGTTATTTTTTGTATCTGAGGCTAATCAAAATGATTTGGAAACATATATTTCCTAATAACGAAATCTCGTACTGCCTTAGGGCCCTTGATCGGAATTGATGGGATGGTCCCTTGCTTGCTTCCGGAGAGTAAATTAGTTTTTTTTCTTCCACGTGGTCATACGCAGTTTGTACTGTTTTTTGACAATAAATTTATTTATTATTATTTATTTATAGAATATTTGCTTCAATGCGAGAGAGACATTTTAACTTATAGCATTATTCCAACACATCAAAGAGCCATTAGTCATTAAATAGGAGGAAGTATAAATCGAGAGAAATGTAGGAGTTTCAGTTGCCCTGCATGCTCGCAGAGACCAGGTGATGGACAGATTCGTAAGCTCACGGAATGCGAAGGCCAACACACGCAGCTGGTCATCTACAATGGCATCCGTCCGCAGCGCGGGATGGGTGCAGCTAAGGACAGGGTTCTAAACAAAGGATTTCGTGCCGTTTCATCAGATGCTGCATTCTCATACCGCTTTCACAACGGAGTTCACGGTGACCTTCAAAATGAGGAGAACCGGATTTCTCTCACATTTCACTGCATGACACACAGAGTTTGTTCAATTTAAGGAATGTAAAAAATAATAGCAGCAAATATGTTCTACAGAAACATACACGTAGTTCATGTCATATAATAATTACCCTAAAACACGATGCTATTATTCATGCCGGTAAATATCTCCTAAACTAAGATTATTGAGTAATATAAGTTTATTGAAACAGATTTTTATCAATATATCTCTTACATGTAGTCCATCTTAGGCATAAAGAATTATTACGATATAATTTTACTATCAAACATTATACATGAATATTTTTCTGATTTTTTTTCTGAAATATTTCTGCTTACTTTCTTTCGGGAACCGACTCTACGAAAAGAAAGTTAATATTAATTCTTCTTCAATGTCTTAAAAATTATCATGTAACTGTTCTTTCATATGTAGCCCTAATTACAAGCAATTATTAATTAGAAGCAAAATGATAATATACGTAATGAGATAAAAAAATAACCAAATTTTGAATTAGCGTTTTCTTTTTCTAAAGTGCGTGAAGCTTTGAATCACCAGAATATTGTTCCTCATGTGGCAATTAAATAATGCGACCAGTAATCTAAGACACAATCAGGATAGAAAGCATATTTTTTAATAATCCAATTAAGAAGAAAGTCCGCTTTATGATCCAAGTAAAATTATTTAATTTCATTAATTATGATTAAGAATAACAAGATAAGTGTTTAATGAACATTGATCAAACATTGCAATGTTGCATGCAGCAAGGTTTTCAGTTTCAGAAGTCATGAATCTTATATCATCACAGGAAAATTAATTTTTGGTTCCTACAAGTAAGATAATGTTTAGACGACATGTAGTGAAATCCGAAAAGACGTTCATTCTTCAATAGTCCACCAGAGCTTTCGAATACATACATCGCCGAAGTAGTAAATCTGTTTCTTGATCACAAACAATTTCAAAAAATACAGGAAGGGGGTTATCTGTATAGGCGAATAGTCCACTACATTCTATTCCCCTTTCTTCTATACTCTGCTTCCTGCTACTCCCCATTCTGCTATTCCACTATCGCAGAATGTTGTGATAAGTGATTGTAGTGATGGTTGGTGATGGGAGGATCATTATGTGGCAGAGAGCCCTGAGGATAACTTGTCGAAATTCGTAAAGTTGGCAATCTGAGAAGGATGCATTTATTGAGCTATTCACAAGATAACATGTTCTTATTGATATACGTGGTCAAGAATTTCGACAAAAATATTTTACGTAGCTACCCATCGCATAGTGCACGGTAATCAATCATCTCACTAGTATTGAAATATGAGAAATATTTTTTCTTTTTTTCAATTTCATTTTCTTACGCCAATTAACTTAGCCACCTTGCCTCTAACATTGTCATTGCCAGGTTTCTTATTCAGATATCTACTGTCCTTTTTTTATATACCCTTCTTGTTCAAAATATCTCTGATTAGTCCTATTTATGTGACATATTCTTTGTATTTCTCATATCTTTGCTAGTATATTATTAATTCATTTTTCTGTGTCAAATTCCAAATTCCTTTTTCTTTCAGGTACCGCACATACTCTGCTTTTTCTTTCCCGTAAAAATCACAATTCTAGAAAACGTGTCCTGCTGTCTCATCTCCTTTACCGCACTTACACTCCACTGTTTCTGCCCTTCCTATTATTTTCAAATATGCTCTGAAATTACCATGCTGTGTCAAAAACTCAATTACAAACGGGCTCAATACAAACCATTTACGATTATTTTCTGTGAAATTCACATCTGGGATATATTCATGGGTAATTCGTCCATTATTACTCTTCTCCCACCTTGTCTGCCATCCTTTTAATAATTCTGTCATAATCGTTTTCATTTTTTTCTTTTCCCATTCCGTGTAATTGCGTTCCATTTTTAACTACCGGCTGTCCTTTTCGTATTTTCTTCCTGATATTTATTTTATGTACATACAGATCTATTGGTATCACCCGTTCAGTACTTCTAGGACATTCGTTGATATTGTGCGATAGCCTCCTGTTCTATTAGACTTATACATGATCTTTGCACCTGTCGCAGCTTATTTTCATACTTTGCAAATACTATCTGATGGCCCCAGACACTACAGTCATGCACTAATATATTTCGTGTTGCCCCTTTATGTAATTTCAACACTCCTGTGTTATCTATATTAAATTTTGTCACTCTCACTCTTACTAAAAAATATTTTTCTCAACATATTCGAAGGGTTCGTGAATGATAGCTTCTCATCCAATATTATGACTGAATACGTGTGTGAATGTAGTTTCTGCATGGTCTTGTATTTCAGTTTTATTTTGGGATCTCGTCTGTTTTGTTTTGACAGACCAAACCACAATCCTTTTGTATATGTGCTTGACATATTAATCCTTTTTCCTCACTGAATTAAACTATTTTATCCACAGACATTTTTCTTTCAGTTCCCTTCTACTTTTTCTCTTCTGAATCACCGCCAAATCATCAACATACGCCACAAAAGTCATATTCTCTGCCTTAATGTGAGAAATAAAAGAACGTAGGTCGCTCGATGTTTATATCGTCAATACGTAAACGAAAATAAATGAGACTTATAAAGTAATATTCATTGGGGACCGGCAACTTGTTCATCTAGAGAGAGAGAGAGAGATACATTTTTGGCGCGCTCGATCGAAAATAAATCCGCGGTAGGAGGTTTTGTCCATGACGCAAAGCCAGCGGTGTGTTGATGAAATGGCAGTGGAGACGCATCCACTGTGTTCTCTCTGTAGGATATATGGATCGGTCTACGAGAATGCCCCTCGTTGTATCTAACCTTGAAATGGATTTTGCAGTCCGCGCAAGCGCCGAACGAGTATACCTAACTGGCAAATATCGTTTTTAGCTGATTCTAAACTTGCGAATATACACCATCGGATGACCCAAGCCAGATGCCAAGGAATTGCGCCCGCGTTACTGTGAAATCAGACAGTTTTTTTAAAATGATGAAGTCATTGACTTAGTTATTGCGACTAGGAAATAAGATTGTTTAAATAAATAATACTAAAAATTTAAACCATGGATGAAATATATACGCGTGGGGAGTAATTAACCGGAAAAGATTATCCGGAGCCAATCAGGAACGCTGGAGGATCGAGAAAAAGGAAGAAAAAAGATACGTAAATCTTTACTTTTGTAAAATATTTAAAGAACAATAAAGCCACTATATGTTACTAACTTTCATCTCTAGGTCTAAAAAATACTTTTTTAATGACTGTGTGCATAAATTTGCCCTCCATTTATAACAGATATGTAATATAAGAATGTTTATTTTAAAGCTCTTTCAGAGAAATAAGAGAAAATGTAATTTTTAATGCAATTGCAACGTGGAGTATTTAATATGACACGTAAATTTTTTCCCAATGCAAACAAGAGAAGGTAGTTTTCATCGGGTGGGAAAGCCTTTTCTGTTTAGTTTGTATCACTGGCTCTCCCACCATTTTCAGCTTTCAGTTTATGTGTGTTCTCGTTGGCCGGTCCCTATACGAATTCGGTACTAACGTAATAATGTACAAGCAACTCACTGTTGATGACGTGGTAGCTATTAACAAAACTGTACTCTACATCAGGTTTACAGGGTTAATCGTTCTCCACAGCACGTGGTGCACTCCGTTGCAAGATGTTCCCAATGAATTAAGAGTAAGCGCACGCTGACATTACATCTTCCACCGCCACGCACTGGGATGTTGTTGCCCGTGAAACTTCCTTGTTCTACCTTTTGTAACAACCCGACACGAGGACAATATTACGAATCATGGTGTTTCACATACTGTGAAACAATTGAGCTGTCAGTGAAACACGAGGATAGCATTTGTCTAGCTAAAACTATGTCTAGCAAAAGAAAAAGAACATAGTCTTAATACAATAAACCACATTATCCTTTCGGATGAATATGAATTAACTTTGTTTGTATGAAGGGAAATGTGATAAAAAATTAAAGAAAAAGGTTGATCCTTAGTGAAATGGTCATTGAAGTGTGTGTTGCATAAAATGTGCATTGAATTTTTCATGTGATACCGGTATTTGCAGCATTTGCTCTCACTAAACCACGGTTTGGTATTAACAGTAAAACTAACAATTTTTAAGCAACTTTCATAATTGTTCTTTACGTTGTTCCTGAGAATTTTTTGATATTTATTGATTTTACTATTGTAATAATCACAACTTTTTAAAAGTGACATGTGTTACAGACTTTGCTCTCTACACTAACCTGAACTCGATTTTTAAATATGTATGCCGACAGCTACGGTGTAGTGGTAGCATCTTCGCTTCCACGATTTCGCTATGTAGCATAGAGCACGTTTCAACCTCTCTCGAACAACCTAGTTGAGGTTTTAAGCCGAGACAATGGCACAATGGCACCTCACCATGAAACATTAAATAAATAAGCTCCATACCTCATTATTAGAAAAAACATTTCATTATAATTCCCTTGATTTCTTGTTTATGCTTCTCCTACCTTTCTTGAAAAGAAGAGTTTTATTTGAACAATCCACATAAGTATGGNTCCACATAAATATGGTTCGGATCGATTGCATTGGATGGGAGATGCAAAGGTGTTTTCTCTTTTATCTCAGTAACAACTTAGGGAGACTCCTTTGGTGTGTCCGCAAAGTAGTTTATGCTAGTTATTTCTTCGACGAATGTATGGACATATGTGTCATGAGAAAAAGCATGTGGGTGATGTTTCCTCAATTTACAATGTCGATGAACCAGATTGGAGCATGGCACTCCAGAATTCCATTACAATATACCAATGCTAATACAAAAGTTTTGTTATACTACAATATAAAACTATGAAAATATTGGTATCAGTTTTATATTTCAAAAGCGTATTGTGTAGCACAATAGAGAACATGACTTTTAACTTAGTTCCAAAATTCCCCGTGTAGCGTTCCACCTTGCGGCATAAATAAATAAATAAACAAATTTATTGTCAAAACACAGTACAAACTGCGTATGACCACGTGAAGGACAATAAACTAATTTACTCTCCGGAAGCAAGCAAGGGACCATCCCATCAATTCCGATCAAGAGAGAGGCGGATTAAAAATTTCAGCAAAAGGTCCTAGATAAGATAAAAAGTTAGCTGCGAGTTATAATACTAATAGAATGTCGATATGTTTGTAATTTTACGAAAAAAATTACATGTACAAGTTATTATCGAACTATACATTATTCTGAGTATAGTGTTTAAAAATCATAAGAGTTGAAAAAAAACCCCACTAAATTCACGATTTATTGTTACAATAAACACACCCCTAGACAAAGCCTAGAGAACCTGTATAGTAAATCCGCCTCTACCAGAAGGAAAAACGGAGAAAAACCCGGGTCAGGATGGGGCTACAGAATTTATGTACACAACCGTGCCAATGTTAAGTACACATAAAACTAAATTAATATGAGCCATGAGACAACACAATCATGCAAGAAAATAGTTTTTGAAATTGTTATAAGTTGTTTAAAAAGTACTACAGCAATGGCGTGATAAAGCACAAGACGAATTTAACTTTTGTTAAAATCAATAAATTCTTTTACA
>NNCF01126068.1:394105-439676 GCA_002313205.1 Laupala kohalensis
GAGCGGGATGGCGCAGTCGGTAGGCGCATGAGCGCGCAAAGCTCAAGGTCCCGGGTTCGATCCCCGGTCTCGTCTCCCATTTTCATTCGACGTAACATGTTTAATCTATTACCTGGCGGTGAGGTTCACCGCAATCTAAGAGATTTCTATGTTTGTGAACATTAATTTATTGTTACCTAATTGCCCAATAGTGCGCAAGTGGTAACTACCGTTATTTTACTTGAACATTCTGTTTAACTACGCATGAGTAGTCGGTGGGCCTTGAATCTTCGAGTCGCAAGATGTGACGGAGCATCTATTGTTTGAACCAGTGTGAACCCGTGTAGCGCGAAGATAGGTCGCCGCGCCTTGATTCAGCGATAGAAGACTTGATTCACCATCAGCGAGGAGAAAGAACGCTGTCAAGTCGATAAATAGCACTTGCATTGGTCATAATTTTTAGAATTCTTCAGTTTAGAGTTTATAGTGAACATCCTCAGAGCTAGTCTACATAGTTGAAGTAATCTTATACATATATATGCCGCGTATGTTTGTGTTCGCAAAACTCAAAAAGTAGTCGGTCGATTGACTTGGAATTTTGACAAAATTTCATTTGAATACGCGACATGTGTGCGTGTTGTGCGCGGACGTTGAGTGAGGTGCAGACTGGTGAAAGCTATGGCCTCAATGGTCGGTGTCGTGAACGCAAGCGATCAGCCGGTTGTGGCTCAAGATAACAAGAAGGAAGACGAACATTATATATCATCCGGTGAAATTGTAAGAGCTGCACAGGGTGCTGCGGATGACATCCATCATATTGTTAAACATTTACAGTCATCGCAAAGAAAAGTTAAGGTGGAAAATATAGCAGATATTGACCTGTTTTTAAATCAGAGATGATCTCAGTACTTTACAAGTTAGGGCGGAGGTTGTAAACATTCCCGAACAAGCACTGGTTCCCTCGCTGGGAGAGTCGCCGTGATCACTGGTGGAAGGATCTCTCGGACATAAGAAGTCCAGTATTTCTGCTCCTCGAGCGTCGGTGACTACGATAAGGTGAGTCAACAACATTGGAATCTGACTTTAAAGAGTCAGGTTTACGGGACATTTTGGTGTGAGAAGTTCTCTGCAGAGAACGACCCCGAAATAGATGTCAGGTGGATCGTGGATCGGCAGACTTCGGTTGCTGGGTGGTAGTGGCAGTAGAGGTTGAGACCGATGTGGATGTAGAGGTTGAGACAGATGTTGATTTTGGCTTTGTAATTTTATACTTGGGAGGTATAATTACCTTACATCCCAGGAATTCCGCTTTTAAGGCGGAAGATCATTAAAACAGGCCTGAGTTCCAGAGTTTCACCTCGTTGGTTTCTGAATTGCCTCATCCACCTGACAGCCAAAGGAATCTGTATGTGTTTTTTTCGCGCTGACCGCTGTTGCAAAGGATTTTGTTATTGTGACAGGATTCTTAAATATATACCGACGCATGGCCTCGGGAAAAGACACCCTATCCGTAACGCGGATCTTCTGGATGTCCTTCCCCATCAAATATTTAGGGTACGTGATTGAATTGGAAGAATGGTTTTCCTGACAATTGACACAGCTCGGAGGCGACGAGCAAGGTGGCAATTTGTGAAACGGCTTTCCTCAAATAACACATACTGCGCTAGATGACTTGCAGCGGCCCCATGTGTGACGGAATCTCTGGCATTTGAAGTAGCGCAGAGGACTCGGCACATATTGTCGAACACGCAGGGTGTAGAACCCACAGGAGATGCTCTCTGTTAGAGAGCGCCGATCGAAGGTTAGAATCAAGGTGGAAGACGAACTTCCCCTGTACCTTCGTCTTAACCATATGAATATTGACAACACCTTCCAGTTCAAAGAATTCTTTCAGGCACTCGTCAGATAATAGTGCAAAATAATCGTGGTTAACCACTTCTTTGCATAAGTTGAAGCTGGGGTGAGTGGCCACCTTGACCTTTAATCCGGCAATTTCGTTTATGGATCTTATAAAATTAATTTGCTTATCTGTACGTGCCTCCTGCAGAATTTCTCCGTTCCGCTGGCGCACGACAGACTGCAGCTTTCCAATTTCTTCGTCGATTGCTTTCGCAAGACGAATCGCACTTACATACTTAAAAGTCTTTCCTTCCTCAATTCAACTCATGGCAAGGAAGCGAGGCTTGGTCGGCCGGTCTCTATCCTTTCAAAAACCACTGTTCAAGTCGACAGTTCCTGCAATTAATCACCTCTTCCCAATGGAAGATGGCAAAAGGGGGGAACGACAAAGGGAGACAGGCTTTTCCATGCGTATGGATTTAATTTCATACCCGTGTTCCCCACCCACAACGGAGTCCAACAAGGAGACACTCTACTGGGGTGCTAGGGTTGACATGATATAGCGGGGACACGCAGGGTTCTTTAAGTAGGGTTGCTCCAACGCCGCCGACCAACGGGAATGACCCCCTGCGCCTCCCCCCTCGCCCTGAAGTTCAGTCGAAAATCTAGTCCGAGCCGATTGGTCGGGGGTGGGTTAGTTCCCGATCTTCCGTCTAGACGAGGCCGAGGCCAAAGCAAGCGTATTGGATTGCACATACAAGGAAATCCTTCTAGGGTTGTATGACCTTTCAACTCGCCGGGACACCCATTCCCTCCGACACGGGTCGCCACGCACGGCAAGCACTTGGGTGAGCGTTCAGCACGCAGAGAAGGTCACTAAAGATAAAAGTGAAAAACTGGGAATATAGGAGAAAAGAAAAGTAAAAAAAAAGAAATACTTGAGAGCCTAACTAGAAAAAAAGGTTATTGTTGAAGTTCGCGATGGTCGACTTTTCATTTTGACCGATTATACAAAGAATGACGCAAAAATAATATACATAATTGTTGGTTTAAATACAGACATACGAGTCATGAAGAGGAGTTTACGGATATGTATGAATTAATTGTTATTATGTTTCAAAGCTTAAAGGCAGTTACCATGCTCACAATTACAGTTTTTGTGTAATTAACCATTTTCCAAATACTTCTAAAATTATTTTCAACATTGAATTTATGGATAATGAGGTAACACATGTGTAATATAATTCCCAACACTATATACGAACGTATTCTCTAAATGTGTAATATTTCTTCAAAGTGGGGGGAAAATACAAATGTCAAGTGCAATTGGACCTTTTTCTGGAGGTAAATGATTTTGTTCGTTCCGTGTTACAAAAACAATAAAAAAAATCCCACTACATATCTCAAGTCAAAATTATAAATGTTTTTAACTTGAATTCCTAAATATCCTGTCATAACAGCTTTTTCGGACATCGTGTGTAATATTAGTGCAAACAATAAAAATATTTCAATATATATGTTGATTCTGTATTATGTTTTATTTTATTACTCGCTTTAAATTTTTTTGTTCTTCAGGTAGAAATAAAACTTAAATGAAGATTTTATTTTGAGTATTAACGACATATAACAAAGTAATTATGTTCAGAATTTCATGGTATCAACAACAGTGTGAAAACTTGTGAAATCATGTTGCTTTATCTCTCTGAGCTCGAGATGTCGCTACAGGAGCCTGGTTACGTCACGTCGGTAGCGATGACAGCGGTGGAAGAGGAGGAAGGGGTGTCCTTAGCGGGGAGTCGCTTCATTAGTGCGAGGGCGATGACTCGACGTAATCGCTGTCACAACTGATGGACGAACGCCGGGGTAGAGCACTCGACATAGAAAGCCCCTGACAAGATGCAACACGCACAGCATCGCAGAGACTAAGCATTGTTAGTAGAGGATCGTCATACGAGATTCATAGCAACTAGATGAATTGATGGTGAAACCCACCCGTAACTGGGAGCTAATTCAAGAGACCTAAAATTTACCAGGAAGAAAACAAACCTGTATGCATGCGCATAAATACCACAAATGATGAGGGATCATATTAAGCAACAAATTCGTTATTTTGGTCTTCCACATAAATTGGAAATGCATCCTGTAATAAGCCTGTGCCACCACAAACCATATAACTCGAATAACAACTCTGAATAACCAAAACTGAGGGGGTCAGTGTAAAATGTGATTTGCATTTCCGCTTGTTTCTAATTTGACTTTGTCGTGGAACGTAGTTGGAATCGAAATGCAATTTAATACTCGATAATCCGACAATTAGTTATGGTGAATTTATTTTGTTGAAATACATCGTATAAAGTTGCAGAAATATATCCTGTTTAATATAACTTGGAAGTCAACTTTTAAAAATTTAACGCAGATAGTTGTAAAATT
Organism: Laupala kohalensis; assembly: GCA_002313205.1. Classification (NCBI taxonomy): domain Eukaryota; kingdom Metazoa; phylum Arthropoda; class Insecta; order Orthoptera; family Trigonidiidae; genus Laupala; species Laupala kohalensis. The sequence continues at coordinate 398,354 of NNCF01126068.1, forward strand.
AAAGACTAAGATTATTAAAACTTACGCACTTTCCTACTCAAAATATAATATTGTTCTTTATATGACACAATTATTAAAGACAGGGGGTGAAGTCTAGAAAGAATCAAAATAATTATGGGGAAAATAATTTCGTATATATCGTGTTTGATGGTAAAACTACGTTTTAATACCTGATGTGTGTTATTAATTCGCAATGACTTAATTAATTAGGATATACTTCTTACACTGCAAATAGTAGGATTTTAAAAATCACCCATAATGAAATGTAAAATTATACTAAAAGTACATTTAAGTGTGTTGCATGCAAAATCATGATCATGAAGAGTGTGGATTCTTTAAGTCTGATTAAAATGAGGAAAAGTGAGCTACTTGCAGGTGTTGTTATAAATGTTCGTGGAAAACATTTTTAGGGTAACGGTTTAATTTTATAATTATAGCGGGAATATTTTTATCAAATTTTTCTTTGATACTTATTAGAAAGTGGGAATAATATAACAGCGTATTTTCTTCTCTGCAATGTAAAACAAAATAAAACAAAAATATAACGTACTACTATATTACTAATTACACGCGTACAATGTTGTGCATTCTATGCATTGAATCCCTCTTAAAAATTTACTTATCTTGCCATGGTTGCTGTAGAGGTCTAACAACAGTTCTTTTCAGTTAATAATTCACCAAGTTTGGTTGAATTAACTCCTGGGTACGGACCAATCCAACATGTTACTGACTTTTGTTGACTGTAATACCTGTGTCGGGGTTCTGAACTTCTGTAAGTAAATTTTCTGTGACATTTCGCTAAAATAACAGAATAAATTAATGTGATAAGTAGAATTAACTCACAAAGAGATGGAACAGAAATGTGTCCGACAAGCACACTCCATATGTTCCATACGTAATAGGAAGTGTATGAACATACAAAAAAAGAACATTTCAAATCCATTTATCTCTCAATTTCAAAACATATTTTTAATTGTATTGTATGACAAGGTTCTGTGTTGAATAGTATGACTACATATTCATTATAAAATACGTATTTTTAAACTGCTTATATTGACAATAAATTTATTATTATTTATTATAATTTTTTAATTAAAGGTTTCTATTTTTAGCATATAATCTGTAATTTATGCCTCTTGTAATAGATGGTAGTCCAAAGTAATCCGTAAGCCACTAGCAATTTGTGCGTATCATTAACTCACGCTTTATACGAAGTGAAACTATTACATAATTAATATTGGTAATAGTAATAATATAACGACTGTAAAAGTAATAATGTGATTGATACTACAGAATGACATTGTTTGGTACATACCAGAGCTAACATGCCTATTTGTATGCTGGAATATTTTAAGTAAATTCTGCTTTCATACCGATTCAAATCAAAAATTTTCTGAGTTGTGGTATCTTTGTGTTAACAAATTAATTCTTTCGGAACGAAAAGTAATTTCAGAAGAAAAGAGAATATTTAGAAATAATGAGATTCCGTATATTCATGGCGATAGTGACGGCGTTGTCCAAAATGACTGTTTTATTGGTTGACTGGCTGACTCATTTATTCACTCACTCATTCATTAACGCGGAGAAAGAGAACTATTAGAGGAATAACATTGAAATTTTCACGTAATGTTTCTTTTGTTTTGTAAAGACTCACTAAGAAAGGATTTATCTAAATTCATATTTTAAATTTATATTTAGGGTGATATGTGTTCTTTTTTATTCTTCTCTACATTTCTGAAATTAATTGAGATATCACCTCTGGTTTTGTAGATAAATGGTTTATTTTTGAAACACCATTTTATATCGAAGGGTCAATCAAAACGTTCATGTGAAGCTGGTCAATTTCGGTTAATCCAAAATATGAGATCTTGCCCATTTAGAAAACCAACAACAAAAAAGGAATTCTAATTTTTGATACGTGAAGAATAAAAATTCTCTTGCATTTGGCATATTTCAAGTAGTTATCACAGTACGAGAACACGACAGCGACATCTGACCACTCTTGAATCTGTTTCCGTCAAAACGTTTCTTCATTTCTGCGTGGTAAAGAATGACACTTCAAACGTTTTTGATGTTTTATCTGCTATATCACTTATTTTTAGTTGTGTTAAAATGCAATTTAAAAAATCTAATTTATGTATAAATATAGGAATTAGACTAACTAGCAGTTGGAAGATTATTATTAACATGTCTTTCAAAATCTCCTTCGAGATAATGAAAGTTTACTTTTCATGTAAATTATAACATCGTTCAGAAACCAACCAATTAACTCGATTCTTATAAATTCTCAGATATTTATCACGTGGTATTGAAAATCAAAGCAAAGTTTCAAAGCTCAAGATGATTAAGTACGTAGTTCACTGGAAGCATGAAATGCTTGCTTCCACATCTGAGCATATATAGGAAATTGTTTTGTTCTTGATGTAAATTGTTATAAGAATAAGTTATAGTTTACTATAAAGAAAAAATTGGAATAAACAGCTTTGACTTAGAATTCCTGACGGAAAAGTTCTCTACTTCTGTTGGGGAAGGGGCGTCGTCGTACGAACAGAATGGACAGAGAGGATGTGTGTGGTGCGACAATATCCTATGGGTTAGGGTCTGTCGATCAAAACACTCAAATGAATCACAAATGTAAATACAATATAATTAAAAATATAGAAAACATGCCAACCAATAACATAATGAAACATAAATAGAGTACAATATTATTATAACTGGAATACCAAACTTCGTTGTTTTTCGGTATACCATCTCGTAACTTAACGATACATTAAAAAAATCAAAACCATTTTAAGGAAGCAACATTTTTAATATTTCATATACTGACATATATCAATGATTAATTATATCATGTTCAAGTATTCAAACAGGTTAACACGATGGAAAATATCAACAAAAATTCCACATAAACGAAAGACAAAATATTGAAATCTAGGTACATGAATCCCCATCGCCGAGGTAGGGTTATTAATTTTTTTTATTCTTCTAATAAATATATAAATTAATATCTCCATACTAAGGCGTACAGTTATCTTTACGAGACAAGTGAAATAATACTTTTCTCCACACTCTTGGAAATATTATCAGCATCACAATTTACTCATTACTCGACAAACATACTAACTCCGTCGTCCCATCTTTATTTTGGTAATTCTGTAGCCAAACACGCATACAATCAACGCTTGAAGCAGTCATAGTCGACAATTTGTACTTGAGTAGCACCACTGCTGCTTAATTTGCCGCTGTCTTGCGTTGCTTGTTGCAGTTGAATCCGTTTGTACTTCTCTTTCCGTCATGCGCATTCTGCTCTGAACCCTAAACTCACCCTCCCTCCCACTTGCCCTGAAGACTAAGTTGCCCGAGTGTTGTCTTGTTTGAATGATTATCTGTTGTTATGCGCAGCGTCGCCGTAGCGGTATGCCAAAGGATAAGAACGAAGAGACGATTTAAAAGTTTGAGGGATGGAATCGCTAGCTTCTTGTGGTCTGCTGGCGAGGGGTAAGATAGGGGGAGGGTATGCATGTGGCATGCTAATTATTGTGTTTTTAGAGTTCCACGATTTTCTAATACTATGTATGCACATTATACACATGTTTTATAGCACCAGAGCGGTTATTGGTTGACATCTACGGGGAATCTGTACTCTGAATATTCACAATATAAAGCATTCGTATTTTAATTTAATTTCTGAGAAAACGTTTTTTGGTAAACTGTCTTACTGTTAATAGATATATTGCGTCACAAAATAAAGGGAAATTAAGACGGTCGGCTCAGCATTAAAAGTTCTTGATATTACATTGACACTTAGACATTGGTAAAATGTGTTTGAGTTTTTATTTTCTAATGTAATTGATGTTAAAGTTTTAGTGATGGAACTGGCATTGACTGTTGTTTAAGCAGAAGGGTTTTGGATAAAATCCTTTCAAGTATTGGGTTTTGCATAGAATACTTTCAAGTATTGACTCGTAGAGGAAGAGATGTAGTGTCTGCGGTAAAATGAGGATAGCAACGAACGGATCCCCCGGTTTCCTGCACTGCTTCCTACAAGCCATCGGTTTCTCTTCCCAATTTCTGCACCCAGGAAATGCAATCCAGGAAAGGCGGGCAGCATGCTTCTGCTGGGGAAAGAGAACCAAGGCAGGACCTGTATAGTATATATTCACAACTGTATTTCACTCGCATTGTCAAAATGTTGACGATTATGTACAAAACTTTCTTCCGTGTACCAACAAGAGTTGAATCATCACAACTCTTTTTTCCCTCCCTCCACCGCGCGGTAGTAGAAATAGACGTGTTATTTTCCCTCCACCTGGTGAGAAGAAATGTCTTGTGTCCTATGGTGCTCTAAAATCATTTCTGAGGAATTTTGAACTTATTCAATACTAGTATCTTACCGAAAGTTTTAACGATTTTTTTTCTGTACGTGAGAGCTCGCACATCAAATCCTTTCTCAGTTGACCTACGATTCCAAGGCAACAGACGATTCCTCTTTTGAAGACCACGTTACGTAATATCCATTTCTTAATTATAATAGAAAGTTATAAACTATTCTACAGATGAGTAAAAATCCTTTTTTCTAAAACTTGACTTGTTGAGGCGGGAATAATGCCACAATCAATAGATAAGCAGACTATAAAAATTATAAAATGTGATTCTATACAGTTTGCTATGCAGTGAACAGAGGTGTCCAGCGATTTGCCCTCTGTCTGCGGGCATCGTAGAAGGAGGTGGAGGGTACACACCGAAACACTATCACTCATCCCTCCAATTGGATGTGAAGTAGCAGTTCAAATTCAGGAACACTATTTCTCATTGTACAGAGCTAAATTAAACAGCCCCCATGATCACAAAATTGAGAAAATGAAACAACTTCATGTGCGGAAAATAAAAGAGAGGTTGATGATAATTAACAAAACCATTTGCCCTGCCTCTTCAGCTCCAACACCTTCGGTTAATGAATCCCAATAAATTGAATAATTGTTATATATTCAATTCAATATCTATTCAGTTATATATCAAATTTAAATATCATTCTGAGGCAAACTTGTTCAAGATACTTTTCCACATCTCTGGCATAATCACTAAACATAATACTGCGACACGAAATAAAATGACTGAAAACCCCAGGTAATGACTTATCAGTCGAGAAATTGGATGTCAGTTACGAAGGAAATGAAAAAAACAACAACAAACCAGCATAAAATCATGAAACAATCTGATCGGCTGTTATTGCTTTAAGAATATGACAAGCAGCGCTAGGTGTCCCCCACCACTACACATACGTTCATTCCTTTCTCAGTCAGGTAGCTCATCCTTGCTCCGAATAGAAGACGAAGCATTGGCGAAGTTTCCGAATTTTCTGTGATTCCTTACAGTATTATGCCAGTGCATTAGTAATATATCTATGCATTCTTCAGACAAATAAATACACATGTAATAAATATTAGTACCTTACGAAAGATGTTTCGATTACATACGCTGTACGAAGTACGTGATACGCGAGAAGTAATAATTATTTATTTGAAAAGCTGCATCAGATTCATTTACTAGTAGAAGTAATAGGGATTCATTAGGAGAAGAAAGGGAATTAAGAATTATTTGTTGTTATTGATTTGTTATTAAAGAGTATATTTTATCATTTAATAAGAACTCCGAAATTTTCTGTGATACATAATTCCGATTTATAGAACAAAAATGAACATGTTGGCCTGAAAAGAAACAACCCAATTTCACGACTGATACTATAGTTCTTTTCATTCGTTATTGCATTAATAATACATGGTGAAGAGGAGGCCAGTCGATCCATTTTCCACCTCACCACGCACGTCGCAACGTTGAGAAAGAGGAACGAATGCACTCTAGTATTTGGCAAGAAAAAGGGAAAACTTGACGATAAACACTCCTATTTCTCTCCAGAATTTGCAGGATGAGAAGACATTGCCTCAATCAGTAAGGTTATTGCTACCATGGGAATTCCCTCGATAAAATGAAATATTTAAATAATCTGCCCTCTTATCTTCCATTTTCATTCGCTCTTGAGCTCCATCGATTTTCCCCTTCTTTTGCACCTACAACCTTCGACGCATCGCGTTTCTGACATGTTCCCGAGGGAGAGGGTTGCAGGAGCAGACGAATGAGGAGCGAGCGACAACGAAGTGGGAGCAGAGAACAGCTTCCCAAGAGAACAGGCGCTTCGTCGGCAGGTTCCCGAGGGAACGACTCCTGCAGGATATCACTTGCATTAGGACCCGGTGGCAGCTGCGGTCGCGGAAAAGAAGAACAAGTTAGGACATTATTACAACACAATTATATAGTAGGGAATCAGAAAAAATGAGATCGAAATTTCATAATCTAGCAAAATAAATTCTTTAGAGAAATTCTTCAGAAACAGAACTTATCTGAAACCAAATATCATTTACAACAATTGTTCGAGAGGACAAAAAAAATTAATTAAAACATTAATGATAGAACTGTTGGATCATTCACAAATACGGAATGATATTAAATTTTTACAGTACGGAGTTGTGAGAAGTCTCACGGAAAAACTGAACATGAATGGAGTTGATGAAGATTAACCTCGTATCGTAGAATGAATTACGAGAAAGAGCAGATATTTTCACTACTACAATGAAATTAGATCCAAACATGAATTAAAATAACAATAGCAATCTTGATTAACATCTAAATAATACATTCAGGAATAAAATGCATAAATAAAAGAAGGAATAGACGAATTTCACTAATTATAGTATTTATAATCGACACAAATGCATTATTTAGTGCAATAGCCACGCTCTATATAACTCGATCCACAAAGCAGATACATTTTCATTCACATTCGTTGGTAAATAAGTAACATGTCCCATAAAAAAACTGCTCTCAACACGTTTGCTTAGGCTGCGTGACATCTCCTAGGCACGCTGTTAGTCAGAGGTAGCCATTGCACGATGGCGGTTGTGTTGTATAATTGCATGAGTGTACATGAGAAGAGCGAGCATTTGTAGGAAAGGAAACATATTTTTTCGGAAAAGTGGCTATAGCTCCCATATGGTTGAAGCTATAGAGATAGGATTAATTGTCAACAACTAAGTATAAACAGCTAGATGAGAAATAGTGAAACATTTTTTGAAAATTTTAATAAGTTAAAGGAAACTTTGAAAAAAACCCATAAAAAACAAGTGATATTAGGCGACTTCATAGTGGTTTAAAAATAACAAGTGGGTGGGTGAGAATATGGTTTTAGGCCCCACCAACCGTAGGTAGAGCAGGTGGAAGGATTTCCCCTACGGATTAAAAGAGTAAAGGATCATAGCTGTATTTAAACTTTTAGTTTTAGTGTTTTAACAGTAGAGTCTCCAAAATGGTTAGGACAGAAATAAAGAATAAAAAAACCTTGGGCCTGAGGGCATGGGTAAGTACCTGCGACAGCCCAATGTCATTGTAGGAGCTACGGGACAATCGCCAATATGAAGTGGAAGTTCAAGTGACGTGGTGTCATGCCATGAAGATGAAACCCCGGAATTTGCAGGGAGAGTGCGGTGGCGGAGAAGGGGAAGATAATAGAGAAGATGGAAGAAGTGGAAAGTGAAGGGGTGTAATTGAATAAAATATATTAACAAATTGATAAGTTGCAGAAAATATAACAAGAAGGAGTCTACAAGGATTAATTCACGATGGGATGCAAGATCTTTCAAGGGCAGTAGTGAGATTGCATGCGGTTAATCAAGAATATAGAGAGCAAGTAAAATTAAAGGATCTGATGGTGAGTTTGGCAGTGCTCAAGAGTAAGTGGAGTCAGGTGCGATTGCAAGGGGAGGTGATTGTGTTAAAACAAAAGTGTCAAGAAAAACGGAAGGTACAAGATATATTACGAAAAACATTGCAGGATGAGAAAGCTACGAGTTATGTAAGGGGTACTATTGCAAAAAAGTAGTGGTACTGCCGGATAAAGAAGTGAAGGAAAAGATTGCGCTTTTATTGAGAAGTATGCTGACATACTGGAGGCTGCACGAAAGTGACCGCGGTTGCTAGTCTATGGGGATGAGCATAATATAGCAGAGAAAGTGTGTATAGCGGAGATTACTTTTAATGATATACAGGGGAAAATATGAAATTTTGTACAACGACGTGGGTAATATATGGGAGTAAAGTGCAACAGTGATTGAGAGAACATTGAATATTAGAAACGGATGTAAATTGCTATAAAAAATTATAAAAAAACAAACATTGTGCATGGATATTTACAATTTGAAGATAGACGAGGATACTGAGCCATTACATTGCTACAATTGTCATCGCCATGGGTACTTGGCAAGAAGTGTAATGAAATTTGTGAACTGTGGCATAGAGGGTCATAATTGTAAAGGGTGCTTAAAGAAAATTGAACCGAATGTTTGTGTGAATTGTAAGCGAAAGAATCAATAGAGTTAATATTGACCACTAAGCACATATTGCAATAAATATAAAAATCCACGGACGACAATGAAAAATAGTTTTAGTCATGATTTGAGAAATGTAGCAAAATTTATAACTCTGAGAATGTTTCCAGTATGGAACTGAGGGAATATAAGAAAAGTGTTTTTTCAGCAGGGACCGAGATAAATTTAAAATGGAGGTACAGCAGGCAAAAAGGGACAGTTTATTTTTTATTAACAAACAAGGATTATACAATGTATTTTCCAATATTTCATCATCTTTCCACATCCGTGGAACCCGGTTCCTCATCATTTGGACATTACCCAGAGTTATAGTCCTCCTGTGTTCCTCTGTCTTAATGTATTTCTATTTGTCGTGTTCTTTGATAGTGTCTCTAAGCTCAGTGTTAATCTCACTTTCCATCCCCTTCGCGAGGTGGAGTGCACTGTCTGTCTATTTAAGTTTTTATTACTTGTTATCTCGATGTCGACCAGCTGTACCCTGATGGTATTTTGAATTTATGTAGGTTAATGTTGGCCAATACCTAATTATTATTTTCAAATGTATTTATCAAATAAGAATAAATTTCAAGTGTATTCAAAATAAAGAAACGTTCGGATACGTAAAAACTATTTTCTTGGTACTTAAAGATATATTTTTCAAGATTTTAGAGATGATTACTATTTTACGTATTTACTATTCATGTACCACTACTATGGTGCCAAATCTAAGGCAGCGCAACACAAGAGAATAAAAAATTAATTCATGTCTTCGGGTTGTAGTAGCCCAGTGGTAGCGTTCTCATCTTGAGAATAAAAGTACCCTGGATTGATTACTGGCGCTGTCAGATACCTGAAGACGAACGTTGAAAAATGAACGTCCGAAAGAAGAACGTGTACTACACGCCTTTGATTAAACAAGGTAAGACGATAGAATTGTAAAAACAATGAGTATTGTCTAAAAGCCACACTGTAAAAAAATTATTCTTTCATCCTTTGTCGTAATTTTGTAGTAATTTGAAAAGAATAATTATTTGCGGAACAATGTCGCATGAAGAATACTGCGCAACGGAGGGTAATTGTTCGATAGTGCCTGTTGCGACTGGCCTAAAAGAGAAAGCGGGTGTCAGGTTCACAAAAGAGGAGAGGGGCCCTAGGCGAGCCAGCGTCTGGCGACTGCTTATAGGTCGTTCACACCGTCTGGTTTGTGTTCAATTTAGAAAGCTGGCAGCAGCACAAAAGAGGGGGTGTTTTTCTAGAACCGAGGGGATCCCTTAGGAAGGAGGGGGATAGCATTCTGGCCAGCTGAGTGATCCTTTGTGCGAAACTGGTGACCTCAATTTTTGAGAGTAAACAGACACTGCTATCGAACAAGGCACTACATCACTTGACGGGATATCCGAGATGACTAAAGAATGATCTGAGATTGGCTGATTAAGGCAAAACGTCAAAGGATCATAACTAATAAGAATAAACCGTGGAGACCGTGGAGATATCGCTTGTCGATAGAGGTGTACGCCATCTTAGGTCGCTCAAATCCGTCGCTGAATCCAGAAAATCTGGTATTTTTTATATCAGTTGACCAATAGGTGGGTTTGCCAGTGGAATGCCACTTTCCATTTGTTACAGTTATTGCTTTGTAGAGTTCTTTACCTTTTTTGTTGTCAAACGTGAGCCCGAATGAGTATGCTTAGCATGGAAGTCGCCTCCAACAATGAATTTTTCTCCTAACGCTTGAAAGAAGAGCGTATATTCGTCATTATGTATCCTATGTCTTGGCGACGAATACAAGACTGCCACAGTGATTTCATTATTTTCTGTTTTAATGTTCACACTTGCAGCTTGTATTTGCCTGTTTCATATTTTTCTTTTTCATAATGTATTATGTTGCGGATGTAATGCATGATAAACTTGATTACCCTTAAATCTGATATACATCTGATTTGTAAAGTGTGTTTCCGAAATCAAACATATATAGATTTTGGGTTTCCAATGTTAATTTTAACTCATGTTAATGTTGTAGAAGTTCATTTGCATTTCACTGGAGGATTCTTAGATCTGTAGTCATTAAGATTATTGTAGCGGTTCTGTTATTTTTCCAATTCGATGCGTATATCAAGAATATTTTTATTTAGCTTTTTTTGTTTTTGGTGTTGTTGTTCCATTTGGTGTGTCTTGCAACATCACTGCTATATGATGAATATTCTCAGTTTCTTTGTTGTGATCCATTTATCAGTTGAGCATACGATACATTCGCCTGTGCTTGCGTAGATTTACTGATTGTGATATTTGTAGTTTCCTGTCTTCTTCCTTTCTATAGTAATATTTTATTAGTAACTTTGTTTCTAATTTCTTGCAACGCTATTGCTGTACTACATCCTCTGTAATTGGCTGGGTGTGCCTTCCCACAGCGTATGTTATCTTGAGTGTTTGAGTGTCTTGGTCACTCTCTATGGTGTTTCCCTGCGCATTTAACGCATCTTGATTCCCTTCCACAGTATTTTTGGGTATGGCCATATTCTTGACAATTTTTCATTGAGGAATAAGTTTAGGTTTTTTGAATGTCTCAGTAGTCACCCGCATGTGCATTATTTCTTTAATTTTATATATTCTTTTGATATATTCATCCTTACTAAAAGTTAGTACAAACAAATCTAATGGAGTCTTATCTTTTCTTCTAAAGATCTGATTGACTTCTAATATTTTAAATCCTGTTTTGTCAATTCAAGTTTTATAAGTTCTGGTTTACAAGTTTTTTGTAGATGCCTGACAACCACTTTGTTTGGTCTAGTTCGTTTATCATCAAACGAATACCATTCCAGTTTCATGTTTTTCACAACTTGTGTTTGGTTTCTATATCCTGTTTCATCATTAGTTTTTAATTCGACATTTCCTCCAGCAAGCATAGTAACCTGGAATTCTATTCCGTCTCTTAACAACATGTCCGTTAAGTTTTCATAACTGTTTAGCTTAGTGATAATCACTGGTGTTGGTTTTTTCTTCATTTGATTATTGTGTTGTGTGATCTGTGATTTATTTTTGTCATTAGTTGCGAATTTCACGGCTATTTGTTTCATTCTATCACATCCTTTCCCTAGTGCTATTCTGAAGTTGACCTAATGGAGAGTTTTCAAATAGTTAAGTAGATTATTTCTACCTAAAGAATTCTTCATCTAGCATTCACATTTTACTATATCATTGCGACTAAATAATTGATTGAAAATATTCGAATGAATTTTCAAACTGTGTTAATTCCACGCACTGTTTCTCCAAACCCATGAAATGCAGAGAGAAGAAGGATGTGACTCTTCGAAAGAAGACAAACACGTTGCGAATACTTGCGTTGAATTGTTGAGAGCAGTCTTCCAAGGACTATATAAACATTGCGTTGAAACATCACCAAAAATTTGTTTTTAAATGAATAATTGTTTGTTCGACAAAATAAATATACAAACAGGATACAAATTTGCGGCAATCATTTGTCAAAAATTTTCTCTTTTTTCTCAAGTGAAAGAACTGAATAACTTTTGGTTGAAGGACAAATATTTTATGAATATAGGTGCATAATATATTTCTAAATAGATCTTTACGTATGTTCTGTCCGACAGTACATACATTACGTACACCAAGAAATATGTTAAAAGTCAATTATGGGTAGTTTATATTCGTCTCCTTCAGGTGGAATGGGCACCTTTTTGTTGAGGACTCCTTGCAGAAGAATTCCAATCATCCAAAATATCGACAATTATCTGGATCGAAGGGAGGAAAAAAATGTCTTTTTTTATTACAACACACTCCAAATTACTCTACAATTCTCAAGAGTTGTAATCATACCAAAATGGTGACAAGGTGAATTAATTTTCACAAATTATATTTTATAGAGTTGATGTTTACGTATACTGTTTTGGATGAATGGAGAATTGTAGGGTAATTTGGATTATTATAAATAATTTATCAGCGACCCTGAAGCAGATGCTAACCAGCATCGAAAGGTTGGACATGCTAGTGAATACTAATAAAATGATAAACTAAAATAAGTGGTTGTCTATAATAATATGCTCGCATAGGATTGTCCTTTAAGCAAACGCAGTTCAAGACGATCAGAATATAATCATTATTTAAATCTAAATTAAATTATTTAAATATTCGATTAACCGGACTGGGGACTGTCTCAATTGCTCCGCATAATTTGAGTTCTACTGCACGAGGTGAAGCAGACCAACGTAAGAGAGCGAAATACGTCAGAAATTAAGGAACCAGAACTAATCCCAGAAATGACGTTGGTGGATACAAGAGGGTAAAGAATGTATGTATAATACAAGTAAATAAATAATACGTAAGAAAAATTCTTGTGAATTTTGTAAACTAAACCAAAATTTATCCATGTCTGCGAATTCTGTCCAGGAGATACCTAACAGAAACTTTCTTGGTTACAGCCATATGTGTGTAGATACAGATTTTCTCCTAAATAAATAAGGAATTAAAAATTACGATTCGCATTCAATATTTTCTGTACGATGTCCACGTCAGCGAACCAAACTGTTAAGGTTTTTAAGATGTAAAGCACAGGGTCGTCACCAAAATTTGACTTTATACAAATGTTATAATCCATTTGAAACAGATTGTACCATTGTACTTACAGAATACTTTCTTATCATATACGTACGAATTACCTAATTCTATGGTAACCGTAAATTTTCCTATAACTGCCCATTCACCCCTGCGAGACAGTTATGTTGGGCACAAGAGAGAAAATTGTATGATTTTCTCTCGATATGGAATCATGAAGTTAATCCTGAAGAAAAGAGAATACACCATCCACACAAAAAAATGTTATTGCAGAGAAGAAAATACAAATCAACACAAATTAAAATAATATTCCCAAGAAAAAAAATTAAAAGAGGTAAATACTTTTCTGCCTCTGCCACTGTCGTCCTTTAGCAGTGTTGCACCTTCCTCATTATCAATGAACCCTCGACGGAAAACTATAACACACGTCTCCTATCCACGACGTACACGCATTCGATGCACCACATCTTATACACACAACCCTTCCAATACTCTGAATCCCAAAAGTGTACTTTACGCTAAGCCATCACGTCTCCTTGTATAAATATTAGTTGCATTGATATCTCCAGCCATTTCTAGAAGCCATTTCAGTAACATCCATTTCTAGAAGGTTCTGGTGGCAGTATATTTATTGAATATACTTACGGTACCTTGTACCGCTCCGCCTCGCCTGATCAATCAGTTGAGTCCCCCTACTAAACTTATATAACCGACGTGTAACCCGTTCGACATCGTCGAGTATGACGGTGACTAAGGTCTCTACGACTCTGACATTGTTCAGCAGGCCACAGCAAAATGACCGAAACGTCGGTAATTCTGTCTACTGAAACTAGGTCTATTGAAGTAGGTGTAACGAACTCAATATATCCAAATCAATGTCCTCCAATTATATCCATCCACATACTCAATTCTATGTTCACTTCCGAAACTAACGCCAGTGAAGCCATGGGAATCATCAGCTCAATAAAAAACAAATATTCAACAGGCATAGATGATATACCCGAGTTTATTGTTATCCCACGCTATATTAAATCCACTCATAAATATTTTTAATAGATTTTTATCGGAAAGGGTGTTTCCTAACATATTTAAGAGAGCTAAAATAAAACATTTACATAAGAAAGGAAACAAACATAATATTGGAAATAACCGACCAATATCTCTACTACCCACTTTCTCAAAAATCCTAGAAAAATTGTTCTATAAGCGTCTTCTAGAATTTTGATCAAAAAATAACATTCTCTCTGACGATCAACACGGTTTTAGGAAATCCTTTTTCAACACAAGAGCCATATTTTCTTTCCTAAACGATGTTACCACATCTCTTGACCAGTGTGTTTTTCACCCTTATAAAGCATTCGAAGTCATCGATCACGGAATTCTCCTTTCCAAATTGCATTCTTTAGGCATTCGTGGACTTCCACATCAATGGCTAACTTCTTATTTAAAAGATAGATATCAACAGGTTGAAATAACCTATACTAAAAATAAAGTACTTCAGCGTTGTCTTTCAGAAACAAAGCCACTTATTTGCGGAGTACTCCAAGGTTCAATTCTCGGCCCTATACTCATTTTATTGTACGTGAACGACATGTCATCATCCACATCAGATTGCATAATGGTTCTTTTTGCTGATGACACTAATATACTATGTGAACACGCCAACGCTCAAAAAATTTGTCTAACTGTAACATCAGGACCAGTTGAGTCAATCGATTTGTGAATTATTAATATTTTTACGCATTTCACTAGCCGGACTGCTAAGAAAATTACGGAGTCTAGCCGGACGACGCTAAGACGGAAGTGCGACGGGTTTGGGACCCAAGGCTAAGCCTTTCCCTGTTAGGTGCAATTGTCTGACCCGTTTCCTGCAATACAGAAAACAAAAGAAAGAGCCCGGTAAAAAATGCGGCCGGAGGAGGTGACCCAAGCGCACCTCACCTTTGATGTTTCATTATATCTGAAGGGAAATTGTTTGACCAAGACGAGGCTCTTTTCGGAATGTCGGTGGGCTCAGAAAGAATGACTGCTACTATATACGAGTGGAGTAATTTCACCGATAACTGAGACAATGACCATCCCGGGAAACGTCTCCGGGCGCCTGGCTGGTGTCGTCAACAGCTCGTCCTACCGATGAAGACACTGAGTTCTCAGAACGACCAAGGGGTGAACAAGGATTTGGAGTTCTCATTGTGGCAGCAAAGGCGTGATCACGTGACCTCCGCTTCCGTATATGTTGGGAGGATTGAGAATCCACGAGGACTTGGCTGTGTGATCTGAGTCCGCAGGTTACTTAGGATGTGACCTGGCTATTAAACGGTTGTCAAGACCAGTAAGAGACTACAGTAGTAATCTAGACGCACTTACTGCTAGCTGTGAATGACGTACTTGTAACAGTTTGTTTATTCGAAAGCACTTATAAATTTTGAGATTCAGATAACATAGAGAGGTTTTCCGAATTTGTTGTCTTCAACTCAATTTATTTATGTGTTATTAATGCTTTCTGATAGCATTAACGGTGTAATGAGATATTTTTATTTCTATTGATGATATTGAGAGTTTATGCACGTTTGTATATACACAGATTTCTATTTAAATTGTATTAAATCATTAACCATCGTTATTACACGTGGGTTTAATTGCCCGGGAAACCGAGCTGGTGGCAGCGAACTATCTACCATAAGGGTTGTGGTATGTGTATGAATCCCGCTTCCCAAAAGAATCCACACTGCATCTGGGCTTGTGGTGTGTGGTTACACTAACCTTTCGACTTGGTTCCATGCAAATCGTCTCATTGTAAACACTGAAAAAACAGTGTATATGTCATTTCACGATAGTATCACAAAATCTTTACCTCAGGTTTCTTTTTCGTTACACGGAACACAAAAACTGTAACGAATTCAAAATTCTTAGGTCTCCATATTCAAGACAACCTCAAATGGAATTGTCACGTTGACAATCTTAATTCCCAATTAAGCAAATTGTGTTACGCATTCCGAAACGTAGTTCACGTAATAAGTCCACGTATGTCCCGTTGCGTATATTTTGCAAACGTTTACTTCCATTTACGTTATGGCATTACCTTCTGGGGAAATTCCGGTTACAGTATTCAAACTTTCAGAATTCAGAAGAGAATAGTTCGAATAATTAGTAAATCTCGCCTCCGAAACTCTTGTAAACCTTAATTCAAGGAATTAAATATCTTAACGCTTCTCTGCATTTATATTTATGATACAGTCGTGTTTGTTAAGACCGAATTACTGAAGTGCCACCCTTTCTTTATACGAAACAGTCTCGTTCACGAACACTATACACGCAATAGTAGTAATATTCATCGGCCTAGAGTGTCAACCTTTCTTTGCCAAAAAGGACTTTATCATTTGGGAATCGTTCTATATCATTCCCTGCCCAAGAATATAAAATATATTATGAAATTGAATCTGTTCAAATCCGCGGTTAAAAACTACCTCCTGCACCAGTGCTTCTACAATGTAAAAGAATTGATTGATTTTAACAAAAGTTAAATTCGTCTTGTACTTTATCACGCCATTGCTGTAGCACTTTTTAAATAACTTATAACAATTTCAAAAACTATTTTCTTGCATGATTGTGTTGCCTTATGGCTCATATTAATTTAGTTTTATGTGTACTCANTGTGTTGTGTTATGGCTCATATTAATGTAGTTTTATGTGTACTCAACTTTGGCATGGTTGTGTACATAAATTCTGTTGCCCCATTCTAGCCCGGGTTTTTCTCCGTTTTTCCTTCGGGTAGAGGCGGATTTCTTATACAGGTTCTCTAGGCTTTGTCTAGGGGCGTGTTTATTATAACAATAAATCGCGAATTTAGTGTTATTTCTATTCTTATGATTTTTAAACAATAATCTATAGTTCGATAATAATTTATACATGTAAAATAAATTTTCTATGTTAATTTACAAACATATTGAAATTCTATTATTATTATAACTTGCAGCTAAATTTTTATCTTATCTAGGAATTTTTGCTCCGGAGATTAAATTAGTTTATTTTTAATTAATTATTAAATTTTTAAATCCGCCTCTGCCTTAGATCGGAATTGATGGGATGGTTCCTTGCTTGCTTCCGGAGATTAAATTAGTTTATTGTCCTCTACGTGGTCATACGCAGTTTGTACTGCTTTTTTGACAATAAATTTATAGATTTAGAAACACAGTTTGTTCCGGATAAACAAGTTTATATAAATTTGGTTCTTGTCTTACCCCAGCCACTCTTCTTTTTTTACACCTATATTTCCAAGGTTGTCAATATATAGATGTTTATATTGTCGTTCTTAAAGACAGGACCGCATTGCCATGTTTGGTCAAAAACAAGTTCAACACAACCACGGGGAGATGGATTTTCTTTCATAAGGACTCTGCTGGTATTACATTTCGCTTTAGTCTTTTTTTTTCTTTCTTCAGCAGATCTTTTATCTCACATATGTCATTATATTCTATGAAAGTCTCGAACACGTCTTTGTTCTCTATAATATGCGAGCAACTTCGTATTCTGTAATTCCCGCCTCGCTTTCACCCTTATAAATGTATATATTTTACTCTTCATTATTCAGAGGACAGGTCCACATAATGTGCTCTGCATTTTCACCTTCACTATCGCACATTCACCTTGCATCATCCTCTTTCTTTATTTGTATTTGATAATCCTTAAAATAACCATGTCTCGTAATTGTTTCCAGGTCGATATTAGTTGGTTTGAATAACTTCTTTGTTTTTCTCAAAGTAAATTACATTTGGTATGAATTAATGAACACCTCTGCCATTCTTAGTCGTGTCCTTTTTTTTATGCTATGAATTACCAGGCTTCTCAATATCTGTCCACTTATGAGAAATTAACGATTCTAAATTACGGTATTTTTGTTACAATATGGTACGAATTTTCCATAGCATTGTATAAAAAGATTTATTTGTTGTTTACGTCTATGCAGTTTTAGCATAGACGCTATGAAATCATTTTGGATGGAGCATCAACTGATACGTTATTCCGATAAAACAGAGATTTTAAATACTTTCACACTACACTGTCATAAAGAAACACTATCATAAAGAAAAAAAACTTCGGGAGAGAAGCATTGTGTTTGCCTCGATATCAAAAAGAGACGATATCGGTTTGAGGGTGTCTTGTAATATGTCAATGCTTAGAACAAAATAAGAAAAGATTATCAGCATTTCTAGTTACAAAGAGACACACCTGTCACTTATTCTGCATTATGGACTATCGCGAGAAAGTTTTTGATATCTGTTTCACCTTTGTTTAACACAAAACACAAAAACTCTGCCAGAAGACATTTAGCCTGAGAACCTCAGCTGCAAGCCGGATCCTCGAGCAGGTTTTTTTAAAACAAGAATGAATATCAAGAATATCACTTCAAAATAAAAAACACACCTATTGTTGAAGCAGAATTAATCTCATTGGAGCTTATAAAAAATAAGATTTCATTGTCGTGAAGTTTTTTATTGCTATGCAGTTGAAATTAAGAAATAATTCACACTATTTATAATTTGAATTTTAAATAAATGTTTCAATATGAAAAAATTAGCATAGGGCGATAGCTGCGCCCTCTGTGAAAGGAATTCTGTAATATTTCCTTCGAGAACGAATAACCTTGACCGGTCACTGGCGCGCCCTGGTGGCGTAAGTTTAAACTACCCCTTTGCGAAGGAGTAGCAGCTGTGATATGATTCACTGTTGTTCCAGCGACGGCCAACAGCTTACTGAAGAATATACAATATCTTCAAGGCGGGAATGTTAATTTTGTAGAACTACGCTTGCGCAGAACCCACCTGCAAACGAGAGTTGACTGATCGCTTCAGGTGCTTTCAATCCGCTACATGTACGATCATTTCGAAACAACCTTCGTACGTCGTGGAATGATGTTTCAGCATAGTTGCCAATCTTTTTACAAAATGGAAAAAAAATACAGATTAGAAATAACTGACCGATGAGATTTTAGGATAACCTGACAAATACCAGGCTTCTACCTACCTCTAAAAGCATTAATTATCTTAATTAATGCTAATTAATTATCTTTTAAATTTATTTTAAGAGAGAATGTAATTAAATTCTCAGTTTTGGTAGCTTTAATTAATAAATGTATGAATCTTAACATGTTTTTTGAGAATGCAATTTACACAAGTTATATATATATATATATATATATATATATATACATGCAACTGATATATACCAAAAGGACATTTGTAGTTGTAGAATGTTTTGAAAAGCGATATTACGAAGGTGTGGCATCTACCCCCACTCCTTATAAAAAGAAAAAAATCGTTACAGGGTCTACGGGACCAAAACGTTTTTTAGTAATAAAATGAAAATAATAAAATTAATAAAGTATGCCACACAAGACATTGGTGAACTTTCGTACCCTCTTAAATTTTCCTACAAACCTGAAAAAAGAACTCATTTCGTCAAAACGGCTGCCACATCCATTATTAAGATTTATCGTCCATTTCTCTTCACTGGAGACAACTCTGAGTGGGTTTAGACTCATGACGAGAGCGCGTCCCAGATGCATTGCGCTTGCATGAGTACAGAAGAGAGATGGCAATTGCGTCGCCACGAAGAGCGGGAGGGGCGTTTGCTCGGCTTCTTAAGAGCCACTGCGGCGAAGGCGACAGGAACATGGCTGCACGGGATTACGACGACGGAAACAAATGAAGAGCAATGGTGTGTGACGAGAATAATGGACGGTCGAGAGGAAAGAGGATAGCGCGAGATAATACAGGAATACAAGGACATGTGGAGAAACAGACAATGTAAGAAAAAACACGGGAAAAAGAAAGAAATGTGAAGAGTGATGAGCAGCAACATAAAAGATGGGAACGTATAAATAATGTAAAAATGAAAAGGAAGAGCAAATAGATATGACAAAAAGAAATCTAAGATGAAGTTAAATAAAATATGTAATGGAGTAGCACTGAAGAGGCAAATTGTCTTATTGCTTTTATATCACAATTTTACGCAAAATGCTACCTAAGGGGGTCGTACTCAAGTTTTATAAAAAGCGATGATCTTTTATACATTTTCAAAAATGTTCTTTGACTTTCTCATAAAGATCACTTTTGATTAAAGAAATACAATTGAAAGAGTAGGTGAATAGGTGATTGTCTACTTGGTCGGGTTCTTACGCCAGAAGTTACAGTAAATTAAGTTTCTTAATCACTGATTGTTATTCTCAATCATTTTTTTCGGTACAAGATAAAATTTATAATTATATTTTATATGCATTGCTAAATGATAAAATGACTCAGTAAATCCATAAATTTAATTCATCTTGTAAGTGAGGATGTTCTTGCCGAACTATATCAACATAGCCCGGTTGATTTATAAAATCTCGCATTGGTTGCATGCGACGAAATGTCCTACTTTCTCAAATTCTGGGGAAGGGTCCATATCACGCCGCCTTGACGGGAGCCGTTTTTTTCATATCGCACGCTCTAATTGACTACTTTAAGAACAGTCCCTTTACACACTTTCATATACGAAAGCCTTAGTTCGCTTGCTGTCGTTAGTAAACGCCGTTAACAGTCGTCTTGCCCAAGTTGTATTTTTTGTGGGGTTTTAGAGCTCGTCAACAACAAGGTCATTAGAACCCATGCAGGTGGGGAAAAATGCAGTTTCGCACCATAGAGAAGAGCCGTAACGACTCTTCCCCGTGTGTGTTGGGACTCGCCGAATATCTCGACCATACTCACTAAAAATCCCTCCTGAATTCAACAAATACCTAAATACGAAGATGATAGAAAAGAAAAGGCAACAAATGCCGAACACATTATATCATAAAAAGGAAAAAAATAATAATTATAATTTTCAAATTACGGAAAGGAAGGATAAAAGGAAAGAAGACAGGAAAGAGGAAAGAAGAAAGGAAATTTTAATCCTCCCGAGAACTTGTGGGAGGAGCCCCGATGTACCCTAGTTGCAGATGCGTCACGCACCCGAAGTGGTCGACGTGTCGGTTAAATTTTCAGTATATAAAAATGTGCACAAATGTAACTGAGCAAAGACACACAGTTTTAAACTGTTTGACAGTTTATGTTATGTCTTTAATTGTGAACAATACAGTGGAATTCATGTTTTGTTTTCTATTGTGAACGTGCCGTAACAAATCAGTGAGAATTCACAATGAAGACTTGTGTGAATACTGAACATTTCATTAAAGTACGGATTGTGACTTCTTAATCAACAAATACACAAGAACATAATCTCGCTTAAGTGGAATCGGAAATTTGCATTTGGACATTTTGTTGGTAAATTCAACTTTGTGTGGAACTCAGCTCGTGGGTGGGTTGTGCAATTCAACACGTGACTTCGATAAAACATTCAATGGGCCTTGATAAACTTAACATTATTTTCAATTTCCTAAAGACCTTGGAATTAAAATTATTTAATTTAATATGTGTATTTTTTATTTCTTTAATAATTGTATGCATTATTCTGATTAATTATTATTTCACTGTAATCATGCATCATTCCAGATATTCTCCATGTGTGTCCGGAATCAATGTTCACATACTTATTTAACTATATGTCATGTACTAATAATGCAGTAAAATTTAATGCTCATTCCATGTGTGCCATGAGACATTCAACAATTTGCCTAACAAGTAAACATTAATGTAGATCTATTCATTATTACGTGTTGCACATTTTTATTCTTAAATCATACTTTCAAACTTGTATTTCTATGTCTACATTTTAGGAAATTTATTTTTGTGCTTAGTTTTATAGTAATTTAACATAAGATAATACATAAGTAGTAACACACATAATATAATACATTTATTTGGTATTATATATACAGCGTATACATTGGCATATTATGCTTTTAGTCAAATATCCAGGAAGAAATATAATCCTGGCGCTTTCTATTATGTAGTCGCTCCATTTCTCTTCAAACTGCTATGATGCTGTGAAAGGTATAGAGTCATCATGATCGATGTTAAATATATGATTTCTAATGAAGTCTGAATACAAATTTTATTTCTTTGCAATTTTCTGAAGTTATAGCACTCTGTCTATCTGTATCAGGTGTCTTTTATTTCTATTATTCTATTTCGAGTACAGCTACTTTAATAAGCACCTAGGAAATATGGAATCATAACTTTATCCAAAACTATCCAGGTGAGAACAAAAGTAAATGAGACAATACCTCTACTGCGTATTCTATTATATTTATTTCTGGAGTTTTCCAGCAAGACTGTTTTCAGCACACAATGTCTGGACGATCGCACCATCTGGTCCTCGGGGCCTGAGATGGCAGGTGCACCCTTATCAGCGCAAATGCTTTTAAAGCCAAGGTTGAGATCTTCTTCCGAATACCATCCCTTTGTGCTGGCGATAAACAATAGTAATAGGGATTTGATTAAACGTCAGAATGAAGCAAATATTGGTACGAGATGTCTTGTAAACTGACATTAGTTAATTACTAATTTGTGATACATCTCTCAAAGAAGAAGCTTCTAGAAATTGTAGTAAAATATTCGATTGCGAGGTTTTGACGGAAATGTGCTTTGGTGATTCCGAAAAAAGTTGTCAGAATAATGTTCCTCTGTGTGCAGCAGTTTTGGTTCAACGGATGAGTTACATTCATTCGCATTTAGTGTAGTGTCTTCGTGTTGACAATGAACGTGCTCTGGAATATTTGGACGTTAATAGAAAGACTACTTTTGGAAATTCTTTAAAAGACTCCAAATTTTGTAGTTTAAATTTTCTGTACAAAAGGAAAAAAAGAATTCATTGCATCCGAGTAGTCAGTGCTTCGATAGAAAGTTTGGAATAGACGCAGGTAAATAATTTGTGTTTGTCACACTACCACGTTTATTTACTACTTCAAGAGATTTCTCTAAATTTCATATTATTTGATAGCATAGTGAAAGTGCAGCTTTAAAAACTGAAGACATAGTAATGATAAAATGCATGAAAAAATGGAAAACTCGTGAAGTTACACGAGACTGTACTAAACGTCTAAATATGATGAATTTGCATTCATCTCTCACATTTAGGATGATTTTCACGAGATAAATTTTGAGCCACATACTTTTGCGCGTATTTTCTTATAAATATTCCTAATAATCCATACAAGTAAAAACATGGTTATTATATTATTTTTCATTCACGCGATCATACGCAATTGTAAAAGCTTTTATAACTATAAGTTTCTTATAATTTATTATTATTTTTATTAAAGAGAAACCAATTCATTTCAGTATGTGGTTATATTTTACACAAAGCTGATATTCGGTTTATGGCTCATACGTTGGTGGTAGAATGGATTCACACAATGCGAGAGAACGTGAAAACGTTATAGGCTTCATCGTTCTAAAACAATTCCCGAAAATATTCCTATTCAACATCAAATGGGGTCAACACTTAAATGTTCGGAAAGTTTATTTTATGCATACACCATTTATTTAGTTCATATCAGAATAGTGTAAATTACATACAGTTAACCTACCATTATTTTTCTTCGGAGTTGCAAATACATTAGACAATTAATTATGTAGTAAAATAACGTTCATTCCTTTACAAAACAAATATTTCAATAGTATTCAATTGTACTTAACATTATTTTAGTTGTGATGTACAACTAATTTATTGTGACCACGCTTTTGTTAGACTCATGATGGAATCATCTGAGTATAGATAGCAATAGATTCGCGCGATATCTTAGTGTATAACTCATCATTAATGGATTAGACTGCGCATAGAATTTTGTAACAATAAAACTCTTATTATAGAGAGAAGAATTAGTTATGCTATATATTTCAGAAGAAGAAAAATAATTTCATAACTTACGTAGGTTGTCTATAATATTGTAAGTTTATATGCAACAAGATCGAAAATTAATTATGAGAAAGCGCGATTTCAATCACTTTGTTAATTTGACTTTACAGATAAAAGAAAACGCCATGAAACTTGAAATTCAATTCCTTGAAACCAATTTTTTTATTCTTTCATTCACATGCGCATGTAGTGACGAAAGTAAATTATATCTATATTCTCTTACTGTCTGGATATAGTATAATTATGATAGTTTTTCATATATTTTAAATAATTTAATTGAAGCTTCCCCAAAAGTGCATTGATTATTTGACTTAATATATAACCCTCCAGAGCACAACACATTGCGCCTACTGATTGCGAGGAGCTTAAACATTGCATCCGAGTTCCACTTCCTCTCCCTTCGTTGTGACACTCGGTGCAGCAACCGCTTCCCCTTTTCCTCTTTTAATATACCCGCCGCCGTTACCACCCGTAGATGTTCACCTTTGACCAAGGTTTGTAGGTCGCGTCTTTTACTTCAATCCATTGCGAATCTCTTATATTTATTATATATTATATATCTCGTACCTCATTTTAGTAGGCCTATACAAAAACAATAACCAATATATTATTAAAGTTAAGGACAAGGTAAAAACATAAATAACAGTAATAAAACGTGGATTAAATAAAAAGACGTGTGTTTTCTCGGTAGCACCAAGCGAAAAAAACAAAATAAAGAAAGTTGATATATTAACAGCAGATCTATTTTAATGTTATCGTAATAATTTGTAACACTACCACAAGTTTTCGGTATCAAAATACATTTAAGATTTTATGAGTGTCTCCTCCAAAATTGTTTATTAAATAAAAACACAGCCCACTTTTTTTCAAATACTCTTTATTTCACAAAACAAAATTCATAGTAGTACTAAACCTCCTTACTGGTTGTTATCAGGTATATAATTTTTGGTGACTGTTGAGAAAAGGAGATCGTATTTCTATTTAATAATCGTCTAAATAAAGACGAATGTACAAGAAGAAAAATATGTTTTGTTCTCAGATTCTGAAGGTTTTATTTACACCTACCAAAAAATTTAAATTTATCGTGATCCGTTTTAGAGAAAATATCAAAACATCTAGAAAAGAAAGTATAGTTGAAAAAAATCAATTGACAAGTTAACTTTTAAAGAAATTTATTCACTCCCGCTAAAATTCTACTACCTGCTTCCCTTTTGAGACCTTGGAGAGCGTCTATTTTTGTATCATCACAATCCTTTTTAAATATTAAACCTGTGTTTTCCATTTATCGACGTGATTTTTTTCTCGAGATTTGCAGAAAATGAAAACGACTACAGTGTCATCTATCTGAAATAAAATCACACACAAATTACGTATTTGTTCCTGTAATAGAATCTTCAATAAGAAATGGGATTTCTATTCAAGATTTCAAATTTTCATGCATAGGGTTCAGTTTTAGCTGAAGTGAATGAGTACCTATGAGACATTAACATTTTATTTTGAATTTTTTCTACCATCCTTAGGTTTTTAGATGTTTTGATTTCTTTCATTCTGTATTCAAATTACGTAGAACAGAAAATCCTACAACAACAAAAAGCCTTGTCCCTAAGGATTGCGTAGAAAACATAGTGCCTACAAGAAAAGATAAGGTAAGTGCTTTTGCTCTCTATTGCAATGCAACGGACACAAGACAGTTTGACAGTGAAGACGTACAAGGAACAGCGAAGATGGGGAGTGTACGTCAACCAGAGGCATAAATGAGGATAAAAACTTTGTCTGTGAAACAATTGAGGTACCGAGGGAAAAAGCAAAGACGTGGAGGTAATACAGAAAAGAAAAGATGTGTATCTCCTGAAAGCGGAGAGTTATCACAAAGAAAAATAAATAAATAGTGGAAGATGTTTGTGCAGAAAATTGCATGGTAATTGAATATGGAGATAAAAAGGATAAGTAACAAACCAAAGCATAATAAAGTGAAGATAAAATCTGATCATTCCCAACCCCACCTACGACATTACGGTATCAGGGAAATGATTATTTATCTGAGAATCCGTGAAAACTATGGATTTGGCATCAATATAGGTAGTTGTCCATTTTCCGTTATTTTTACATGTCTCGCTCTTTTTTATCTTACCTTATAGGGTACCGTACTTCCCATGACATCTGAACTGAAGTCTACCTGCATTGGTTGCATATTTATGCAACACAGAAACTCTGAAAACCATGGATCCAATCCAAATCGATCCTTCATAATGATTTTTTTTCTGTCACTCCCTTTCTCCCCCACGTTTAAGGCTGTAAGGGGTGTCTTATTGCTATGGGCACTGAATTTAGACAACATCAAGAGGGACACTATTTCAGTGAAGTCGAAAACGCTGGTTACTAATGTATGTAATTTACGGTAACTTTTATTAATCATCCCCTTCCCTAGGAGTGTATGAGAGCAAATTGTGTATCATCATGTAACTATGCGTTTCAGCGATCCCGAAAACCATGGTGTCTACACTATCATCGGTCATTTTAGATTAATTATATATTTCATCCATGTCGTATCCTATCCAAATGGTGTATTATTTCAGTGGAGGGTGACTTAAGCGTGAAATTATTGGAATTGTAAGTATTCACTTCAGTGACACCAAGAATAATATATTCAACACAGAAATCGTTCGCTTTCCATATTTTTACTTGCCATCCTATTCTCATGCTTGGTACCCTTGGGCTGGTAGGGTTGTTTTATCGACCATCTGTCCTAATTGTAGACTTATGCGGCACGGAGATGTCACTATTCATTTCAGCGGCTACAACAACTACTGTGTCAAAACTAATATCGTGGTTTTTTCATTATTTTTACAATCCCCCTCTATCTACGCAGTCAAAAGGGTGTTTTTTCACACATGACTATTCGTGAAATTAAGCGGTAAAGGTTATGGCTCTAATCTTCTCAGAGGCTCTCAAAGTTATGGATTCACAATCAATATTTTCCGTTTTCGATCATACACTTTTCTCCCCTCCCCTAAGGGTGCAACAGGTGTCTTATTCCCTCAGCGTTTGTTATGGTAGAGTCAGTTATCTGTTTATCAAGTTTGGTTGCAATTGCTTGATGTATTTGGAGTAATAGTGGAACATACGCACACATATACATACATGATATTATGATACTCAACGACGGCATTACGGTATCACGAAAACCGTATGGAAAGAGTTCAGTCATCAAAAGATGGAAAGAGTTCAGTCATCGACCTTACTTTCATGGGAAAGTGTCTTCTTCAAAGGGTCACAACCTGGCAAGTATCTGTACTCAATCTATATCTATACCCAAAGCTACCAACAGGCGCATTTTCGCTACCAACCATCTCAGAAAGTCTCAGAGCAGTTACAGGAGAGCAAGGAGAAAGGACAACACATTCGATAGGGATACCTCCATTTTCATGAGGGATGAGGAGATAGAACTAACCGAATCAGCGGCGAACATGACACTACTCATGTCGTTCATCTGCAACGCCTGCGACGTGTCGATTCCGAAGTTGAAGAGGAACTCTCAGAGGCCTCCAGTTAACTGGTGGAACGAGAGGATTACAGAACTCCGTAATATCTGCAATTCTTCCAGAAGACTGGTTCAATGTGCAAGGGGTAATCTAAACAACAATATTCTCCAGTAAGAATATGGACAGGCCCGGATAGAGCTGAAGTAGGTTATTAAAGCAAGCAAGAGGCAAGAAGTAAAATGCTTTTGCTAAGCTGTAGACAGCCATCTTTGGAGAAGGCCATACAAGATAGCCATGGCAAAATTGAAGAAATCCCCAAGCGTAGTGCTAACTTGCCCTAAAATCCAGGAAACCAATCTAGGTGTCGACGAGACAGTCCCTGAAGAATCCATATTAATCATTACATAAGCTGAAGCTAACTTATAGTCAGAACGGATGAGAGAAACGCCCCAGGTCTGGATAGCATTCCCAAAGCGAGACACCATCACGGGAGTAGTCAGCATGACTTAGAAGATGGCAAGAGGTAGAAAAGGGGTAATAAGTACTACTGTGTCATCGAAACCCTGGACGTCAAGGAAGCATTCAATGTATATATGCCTATCGTAAATTAGACTAGTCACTAGAAATTATTTCAGACGTAGACTACTCATGCATACTACAGAGGAGGAACCAAGAACATAGTGTGTTAGCGGTGGTTTGTCTACGATGTGAAACATCATGTACGATGTCATCCTGAGACTTGCGCTGCCAAAAGGTGCGAAGGTAATCAGCATCGTGGATGACGTTGCAGTGGTCGTCGTAGCTAAGCTCGCGGAGGAGGTGAAATGTATAGCGGATGAGGCTGTTGCGATTATTCGCTGAGGGTTTTCCATTGTCGGCATAAAACTTGCAGACCAGATCGATGTGATACTCATCAGTAGTTGAAAGGTAACTGAACCCATCACTCTGACAGTTGGAGATTCAGAGACTCATTACCAACCTTCAGAGAGATACCTTGATGTACTAATGGACTCACGACTAAAGTTCATGGAACACCTGGAGACTGTGAGTAGGAAGAGCTCATACGTCGTGACCACTCTGTCAATTATGTCAAACATCGGTGGTCCAAGACAAAATTGGAGGAAGCCCCCAGCAACTGTGAGCACGTCAATCGTCAATATGGGCCGATGAAGTTAATATTGACAGCTACAAGCGAGAAATTGTCTCAACTTACCGCAGAACTGCATTGAGGGTAGCAGCTGCTTTCCGTACGGTGTCCCATGAAACAGTTTGTGTGATATTGGATATGATTTCCATCAAGCTGCTAGAGAATGAGTGGCAGAGAATCTACAGGAGACGGCGACACGACACCGAGGTTTTGTAATGAGTTTCTGTTGTTGAAGAAAGAGATACGATTATGGTCAAGTGGTAGAATCGTTGGGATGTTGTGGATAAGGAACGGTGGACGCACAGTCATCGGAAACATAAGAGAGTAGACCAGCACACGTCACGTTAAATTAGACTTCTACGTCACGCAAACTAGACACGGTTGTATCCGGCTGTATCAGCGCCTATTTATACTGGATGACGATCTTACGTGTCCCGCGTGCTCTTAAGTTGTGTAGGATGCAGAACACGTATTCTTTGTATGACCTCACTTCTAGGGGGAGTGAGACGAAAAGTTCAGACCCGTAGATACCATTAGCAAATGACATGCCAGTTAACTCCTTTCATAAATTAATTTTTGACGGCGGTCCCGTAGGTAGTGGGACACTGTAAAAGGAGTAGAAATCCTATACATATTGTGATATTGACCCAACCAATACCACCAACCTACCACAAACATTAAAGAGTAAATCTTTTAATAGTGGTGTCAGGATGATTATTCGTCGAAAATCAAATAGTCAAAGATATTATGTAGTAGCACAATATCTTAAGAATACAAAATAATCGTAATGATAGTGCGTTTGTATATCTTTTGGAAACATTAACGACTTAACATTTTCTATGAAGCGGAAGGTTGTAATATCTGACGTTTTAAAAACAAGTAAAGGTCTTATGTGGTTCACCTCACAAAAACACAGTTTTCACTAATTCAGCAAGTGCTATATGAAATAACAGTGGTATGTATTTTATCTGGAGATTATTCTATCAACCTTCTCAATATCACTTTGTCACACGACAAAGTGATTCGTACTTTTCAGTTTGTCACGCAATGTTTATATATAAGTTTCATAAAATTATTGGTTTCATATGAGTTATTGTCACGCAATGTTTTTATATAAGTTTCATAAAATTAATTTTGAAGGTAGATCTGCATCAAAACCCGTCTTATCGACTGATATAATTGATTCCTGCTTTTGGATACAATACTTCCTGATCGAATGGAGCGAGAATTATAAATGAAAGGCACCATGAATAGCAGGCAGTATGGTTTTACGAAAGGGAGATCTAAGAAGGATGCCATTGAGTACTTGGTGACAAAAATGGGATAACGAGTCAGGAAATAGTGTGCTTGTCTTTTCCTGGACATAATAGGAGCGTTCGTTAATGTTCGCTGGGTCGTGATAGTAGACGGGCTCACGAAAAATGGATGTCCAATTATCTACTGTATATGGTAAAGAGTTTTAAACAGAAATTTAATCTTGAAATTGGGAGATGCGCAAATAATAAAGATGACGGTATGGTGCTTGTAGGGGTCGACGAGTTGTCCTTTCTTTTGGAACATAGTGACGGATGGTATATTAGGGGAACTGAAAATATTGAAAATCTAGCATATACGGATGACTTGACTTTGATGGAGTATGCTGAATTAAACGTTGTCAGAGCAAAGTATGCAGGAAGCAATTGACATGTCAGAAGATTAGAGCTTTTACAGAGCAATACTCGTATAATGTGGTTGGGATATGTAGTGAACAGCAGAAGGAATCTTCAAGTATTGTTAAATGGACAGAAGGTTCAGTTTGTGCGAACGTATACGTATTTGGAGATTGCGGTAGATGAACGACTGCTCTTCGTCGAGCATCAAAAGTATGTGACTACAAGGGAAAGGAATTTGCTATCTGTATGATGAGGAATGACATCACTAAACATAACATTACACAACATGACCTAAAACTTTTACATACTGGACTTCTAAGACCCATGGCAGTACAATTTGGGAAGAAAGGGTAGTGACAGTAAAATTTCAACAAAAGTTACGCTCGATAGAAAGACAATGTCTTCTGAGAATGACGGGATGCTATAAAACAGTTTCAGCGGATGCATTAAATGTTATAACAGGTGTAATGCCAATTGATGTCCATGCGCAGAAAGTGAGTTGCGACATACATTACAAAGACAAGAGAAAATTGTGGTAAACGAACAGGAACTTTTAAGGACAAACAAACAATCGAGACAAATACTGAAAAAGAGGATGGCAGACTAGATGGCATCATTCGGAGAAAGGTCGGGTTACGTACAGTTACATTGGTGATGTACAGTATGTCAAGAAGAATAGGAAGTGATTTGTGCCATCAAAAAAATTATTAGAAAATATAACTGAGCATGACTTACTTGAAACTTGTGAGAAAAGAGTCACCAGATTTATGTGATTATGGATTAGGCAGAGAGACACCAGGGCATGATTTGTGGGACTGCAACTGGTATGCGAAAGAGCGATAATATGTTTTAGGAATGTTCTGGACAATTGGTTCACTAAATTTGAAGGAAAACAGGACATTGATTGAAACGCAGCGGAAGTATGAAATCTTCGAGGACTATGTCAACAAGATAAGTGATATCAGAAAGGAACGGAGATAGAAGTTTTCAGAGGAATTAACAATGCAAAGTAGAATTAAGGAAATCCTCGTATTGCTTAAGCCATCGAGACGAGGTCACCATATGGGCAAAATAAATGAAAAAAAATATCATGACACAAAAGTTCTCAAATCTAACATTTTATGTAAATCCTACAGCTGGTCAACTCACCAGCAAAGAGAGGGAACACAACTTGTTCGCGCAGGTGCGAACAGAGAATCGAGTTAAGTCTTGCAGCCGCGTGCATCCGAGGCGACGCCGCAATCATACGGATTCGTATCGCTTAAATCAGTGTGAGTGATACTTTATTGCGAGTGTATCAAGCATAGGAGTACGTATTCTAGGGATAGCTCGAATATTTTGTGTTTTTCTGTCGCGATTGTGCCAACTGACAGTCACTGTGAAGGTGCTTGTGAACAATGGTCGTCAATTTTAAATCTACTAACTCGAAGCGGCCGTGACGAGCCAGGATTTTCCGTGTACGAGTTTGCGAGCAAACAAATACGCCGCAACTTTACGAATTGGAGGAGTGTGTAGGAGCTAAATATTGCAATCGTCGATCAAGGTCGAGTCAAGGCGGAAGAAGTTACTGGAATGTCATTCTTTTCTGCTAGCGGATTCGCCAACAAATCAGTTGATGAGATCCATCCAATTATATGCTTGTCAAGCCGTGATTCAGTTACAACTTACTATTCAGCAATAAATATCAAATTATAATTCCATGAACTGATTGAAGTCACATCCTGTGTGGTCATTAAGCCAAAGAGACAATTTAATTAACGCGCTGAGTGATCTGTATAACTAATTTAGAGGGGAAATAAATTTACACTGTGTGAATGTATTAATGCATTTGGAGAGTAATTAGTTTCTTTTTTTAAATTGTGGTTTTAATTTTTATGTTTCTTTCTGTGAATAAATGTAAATTGTTTCTTGTTAAGTTCTTTTATTCCATGAGTAGGGAATCCACACTTAACGTAGCCCAATAGGTTGTAATTCTCGTGAATCCTCGCCCTGAAAAATTAATTATATAATAACAAATAATTGGTATGTTACAGTATTAATTCAAGTACTTTTCGCAAATCCTTTAAATTATAACGATAACATTAATAAGACTTGCCAAGCTGGTTGAGAGACAGAGGTAATCCCTTATACCATTTAAGTGTATCTCATGATGTCCATCGAAAATTATCGCAAATGAAATTACGCAAATTATTAGTGACATTTGTCAAATAGTAATATATAGTTAAAATTGAAATGCAGGATAAAAGAACATGAGAATAGTTTGTTATTAACACAATGTTGGCTACTTTCATGGGAATTTTATAATCTTATATTATATTTTTCTTTCCTTTTCGAATAATACTTAGTAAATTAATAATTTAAATAATTAATAATTTAAATATTTTGGTCTTCCTGAACATGAAAATTCAGTTTAAAAAAGGTCTTCAATCACAGTTTCAAAAATTGGCCAAGGAAAGAATTCTGACACAAAAAATAGTACAATAGATTATTTGCAACTTTTAAAGTATCATTCAAGATATTATTATTATTATTGTTATGACAAATAATGAACACTAAAGTGTCTAATAAATTTCTCCTAATAGTTTATTTTCAGTAATACGTAAAAATATAAACAAGTAATTTGGACTAACCTTTAAAAATTCCTGAGAATATCAAAATTCCATGGAGTTAAAAGGCAATGAAACGATCATATAAGTTCAAAAATTAAAGCTACCTGAACGATTCCGTGCAAATTTTAAGCTAATTAGAGATATAAATTTAACGAAGTCAAAAGAGCACAATGGTGCGCCAAATACTGCGCGTTACTAGAACGCAATGAGATCATTGTAACTTGGAGACAATCCGGATCATCGCAAAAGCACTGTGTAAGCAGCGCGTAGCTAAGTGCATAAGGCTGTCCTGTGACTGGCTCCCTTGCGGAGTCTTACGGCACGGAGATACGATCCCCAGGCGTATTTATGCGACCATAAAGAGAGAGAACAGGGCTGGAACGTCAAGGGGTCGAAACACCGGATCCTCAGCACAGCGGCGATGTTTCTCTTACGCGTGACGAAACACTCCAGCGCTTTCGCCATCGACGTTCGCTGCGATTAATGCGGGCGGGCAGAGAATTATGAGATCAGTGTGTAAGGGAGGATAACGTAGGATTTCACTTCAAAGACCCTAGCGTCCACTGTTATATAAATACACAATGTATACGGGAGAGCTATTTCCGTGGGCATGGAAATACAATTATTGGACACACTTTCTGAGGTCGTCAGTGAACATTTCTGCATATTATCAAAAACTTTCCAAAAGTAATAAAATTTTATTTTGGTTTATTGAAAAACTATAATAATAATGTACCGAGCAAATATTTGAAAAATATAAAACAAAACAAAGCGCGACATAAATCTATACAAATTCACAAAACACATGAGTTGATAGATTGCACGCAGTTGTTTTGGTAAAATAATAATTACTTTTAAAGTATTTTTATTACCAATGTGATATTTAAAAGCAGCGATATTTAAAAAAATAATTTGTTTAGTCAAAAGACAGATTACCTGCCGTATTTGACGACATATTGAGCAAGATAATATATAGGTGGAAATATTATAAAGTTTCGTTTATATGCGCTTACTATCTCTTGTACTAGGAAGATCAATAAACAATCAGAACAAAATTTACATGGTTCTTTGTGTATTCTGGAAATATGTACTGATGTCACTGATGTACAAAATGCGATGAAGGTCGCATCAACTAATCGTAACAGTTGAAAAGGTAACCACGAAAACCTTCTTGAACAGCAGCTGATTTGGTAGCGATGTCCGAGGACCAAAAAAATTCTGCTTGCATCTTTTTTGCATGTTATAAATGGGTGAGTCGAAAAAAACTGGAAATTTGACAAATTCAACAAATTTTTAAAATGTTGTTTCAATTTGCTTCCAATTTTTCCTTCAGATTGTCTCGGCAACGTGAGCAGTGAGCAAGCACAATTGTTTGATTTTTATCAGATACTAAATAAATGAAATGAATAATTTTATCAGATATTATTTTTAAAAATATCGTTCCAAAGGAGAGAGATTTTATCTAGAAGAGAGACAAAAATTCTAATGAGACGTCAAAATTATTCTTTTATTCTAACTTCAAAGTTAGCTCAAAAACTCAGTAAATCATGCATTGCAATTAGGAAAATGTAATCAAGACGTCTTCACCATTTATTTAATCTTGGCTATAAACCTGAAGTATGGAGTGTCACAAACTATTCTAATTTACTGAAACGAGAAGAACAAAATAAAATAAAGTATATGTTTAATTTTTTGTTGTTTAAAAAGTAATACTTTTTAGTTAAAGACTCCTCAATAAATATTAATTTCACTTATCTGATTAGCAAGAAATCACGTCGAAACTACTTTCCAGTAAGACTAGGGGAGAGAGATCCACGGTAGGGAGAAAGTTTAGCAACGACTTGATTGGCTATCAGACAACAAATAAGACGAATATGGAGCTTGGTGATGTGGTATCTACCACGCACAGCTTTAATTTGCTGACCAAATTTATACCGTTTAAAACTATGTACAGGCTGGGCCCAGAGTTAAGAGACCTAGAGGCCTAAACAGGTCGTCTGGGACATTCTGTAGGCCCACGTACAACATTTTACATTATACTCGTACATTTATTGCCATTGAAGAATTAAAGCCGTGAGAGGGTGGTTCAACACATCCAGAATAACAATTTTCACATTGTCACTTACAAGAGCTTAAGTTGAGGCTTTTCTGGTCAAGATTATAATCATACTTGAATGGCGTTGTTGCCATAGTTCGAAATTACATTTTTTCTGTATGATGAAGGAAGGATTGACAAGTTCTAAGATGATCGGACTCTAACTTAGCGTACTGAGATTATAGAATTTTTCATGGAATCACAGTTTTAAAGTCAAGTGTTGATATATATATATATATATATATATATATNCAGGGGAGAGATATTTTATAAAATATTTTGATTAAAAAAACCGTTCTTCTTTATGCCCAAGGTGGAAGCGTTCATATGTCAAATGTAATGCTTTATAATATCACGTTATATTTGGTAATATGTTGAATAAATAAAATGTAAAAAGTATATTGCATTTTGGGATTAGAAATAATTCTGTTTGTGGGAATTTCGTACCTTGAAAACAAGCACCAGAATATATCAATAAAACCGATATTTTTCGAACAGTATTCCTTAAATCTGAGCTCTTCTGACACGCACGAGGAAGCCCTTGCAAACATAAAGTGACAGTATTGTTTCTCTTGGATGCTATTCTTCAAGGTTACGTTCAAGGACCTTACGTGTCCAGAACATCCAGTGATGTGAACCCGCGTGCATGGCATTGTTCAAGAGTCATCTGCAGCACAAGTAGAGGACAGCCCCTCCGGTTGTTAAGGGATTAACGTGCTTCCTCACCGCCAAGTCCCTCCGGGTTCAATTTCCGGCGGAGCCAGAAAAAATTTGTAGCTTTTCACAATAATGACACAGCTCATATAGCTTCAATAGACCCTCTCATATAGACACTCCTTCAATCCTACTCCTAATATCACTAACTTTTACTATTACTAACTACTCCTACTAAAACCTCCATTTGGGCCAATTTGATGGTAAAACCAGCTAACCGTCCTACTGACAATAGCCCTACTACCCACCTCCCTTCTATCGCTCCATATAGATAAGCTGCAATAGCATTTCCAATTTACAAGTACAGCAATAAAAAAGTGAATACATTGTCGAGAAGTGAAAGATAAATTGCTATATGATATAAAAAAGATCAAGAACCTCGTTACTCTTGATGGAATTGAATGGAAAAAAGAAGTGGTTGAGAATTAGAAAAATGGAGAGTAAAGAGTTGCTAAAACTTACTAAACCGGAGAATGAAGAGTTGAATGAAAGTGTGATTTACTATAAATACTGGGGATGCAACCACATAGCATTTTATGACGATAACGGCTACGCTGATTTTCACTTAATTTGTGTAACTACGCTTCCTCCACATTCCAAATCCGAAGCTTATCTATAACGAGCCGTGTGTTGAAACGTTTGAGAGATGAGTTCTTGGCTGGAAGACCGGAATCCAAATATTTGAGAATATTATGAGATCAAAAATCACTTCTTAATCTCAATGAGATACTTCATAGTCTATGTATACATGACTTAATGTTCGCGTAACAAGACCAACGGTAAAATTACGAGGGGGGATAGAATGGATTTTCTTCACCATATTTAGGAAATTTGATTGACCGTCAACAATGACGAAGGTAGGTGCAGTGATAGATTACTACCATGTCTTGTCCTTTTATTTTTCTTCCATCCCTGCTCCACCGATAGGGTTCGCTACAACTGGGAACTTCCTAGAAGGTGTCACCCGATCAAAGAAATCGTTTCTGAGGTTATTTGTTCCGTTTCACACCAGGCGACCGGTCCCGATGAAATTTCACTCCTCTCAGTTTAACATGATATTAATGGAGTCTCCCTGAATTCTTTCGCAAACAGCGACTTGAGTCTCCCGCTAGCGCGCCCAGTCTCTCGAGCCGCCCACTAGAGCGACGTGTCGCTGGAGCAAAATAAAACATGATTTGTCAGATAAGCGGAGTGATCGATGTCGAGTCATGTTATCTCTGAACTGAAGTGTTTTCATTGACTCCCTCCATATCGGGTGTTGTGATTGGTTTCGCACAACCCTGGAGCTCCGAAGCACCAGTTGAAAATTCCCTGTGCAATGCAATGACATCGAAATAACATGAGCTTTGTGTCTCCGTAAACGGTCTCCAAGTGTGAAACGATCCTGCGATGAGCCACCGGGACCGATTGCCTAGTGTGAAATGGCACTAATAGTCATATACAACGCGAAAATAATTAATAATTACCTGTTTGTGGAAACATTTCATGCTCAAATAAATTAAAACTAGTTACAATAACATTAATATTTGAACTCAATGTTAGACCAATTGAAACAACTTTCAAGTTAATAAGTTCATCATTATTCATTGAGGGACATATTTAAGTAAAACAAATTACTGAATAGGAGATTCATTTCAATGGTTCTTCACTCTGCGCGCTAGTATCTATACCCTATACACCTGGCACATCGTGAAATGATAAATAAATGAGCTGTAATTCCCAGGAATGGATTTCCGAGTTTCCTATTACCTGCGGACGGTATGTCATATCGGACCAACTCGCAGGGAATTTGCATTAGTGCATTCAACAGATGAATCCTTTGAATATACTTGAAGGTGTTTTATTTCTGTTAACTCGTTTGAGAGCTAACAGTACTGTCAAAGACACTCAAAAAATTTGGAATGATTCAAAGGATTTGATTGAGAGGTTCGTCGCAAGCCATTCATTTACAAAGTTGAGAGACTTTTTTCATGAAAACAATGATTAGAAGTACTATATTTAAATCCTCTACCGCTTTTTGAATTTGATAATAACGGAAAATGAAAGATCGACCAATGATTTATAAGAAAAATATTCGTTAATATTGCTTAGGGTAATGCAGTAATGAATTTACTTCTATCCATTATGCGTATAATACTCATGTGTCAATGAGATAAAGAAAAATTCAGTATATTTCTAGGATTAGAGAAGAGTAGAGATAATAGTGCATTTCTCACTTTGTCATCACATATATCCACAATTGTCAATAGATAGATTATCCAGTACCAGAAAATATCACAAGAATCGACGTGATTTTAATGTACGTTGAAAATTTAAACTACATAGATTCATTCTAAACGTTCCACGTTCATGACTTGAATGGTTTCATGCATCCATTGTTCTTTGTGGTGGTTTCGCGCTGGGTCCTTTTAAATAAATATATTTCAATTCATTTACATTCGCCATTCCATAAACTATTTTCTCGTTAATCAAATTGCGTCATGTGCAAAGAGTTCCCACAAAACCGAAAATGGTCAATTTTTCATTTAATTTTTTTACGGAGCGTTAACAGCCAGCGTAGCATGTGGACATTCGGCCTTGTATGTATGGCTTGTTTGGGTTGGATCAAGTGCGTTTCCGAAAAGGGAAAAACAAAAAGAAAAAACAACAAGAAACAACTTAACACAAAATTCATTCTGTATCCTATTATACGAGTAATATTGTGTTGTTAGTTTAAATAGTTTTACGAAATAAACACTTAAATGGTGATATTAAAAACAATACTTAAAGAAATTATTATATTTAAATGAAACTTTCCAGCCCTTACAGTCTCGCGTACAAGAGTTAGATAATTTTTCTATCCATCATAAATAGAATTTTTCATAAATGTTAAGTAATCATTTATTCACAGTAATCATTTTGTGATTCTACCAAAATAAACATTTCATCTCTCTCACAGGAACATCAAAGTATGCTACACTTGTAGACGGACGTCTTGAGAATATTGGAAGAAAAATATTCAGTCATCTTTATTCTCTGTTATGTTTCACAGCGAATTGTCGTAATGAAGAATCAAAATGGATATGAAAATATTGTCAAAACCACGTAATTTGTTCGTCTCCAAGTTACGACTACTTCAAGAACTATCTTCCTCTGTTCCTGGAAATCTTCATGTCTCAACGCTCTTTCCGCGTTCGCCTAGGTACTCATTTATCATCTAATCATTCTTTAGAAAACGGTTTCCCACAGGGCTCAATCTTGAGCGTCACTCTCTTTGCCATAGCCATAAATAGCATTGAGTCAGTGGTTCGAGAACCGGTACATGCGTCTCTCTTCGTTGACGACTTTGTCGTCTATTGTTCATCTAGCAGCATCTCTGTCATCGAGAGGCAACTGCAATTGGTTTTAAACCCTTTACACGCGTGGAGCATGTCTACCGGCTTTAGTTTTTCTGTATTCAAGTCATGTTGTATGCATTTCTGTAGGATATTCCATCTCCATAATGATCAAGATCTTTTTCTTGGGGTTCAACGTCTTCGATTCGTTGACTCCGCTAAATTCCTGGGTCTCACATTCGACCGCACACTAACTTAGTGCAATCACATCCGAAAACTACAATCCCGTTGAAATTCTTCCCTCAACCTCCTTCGCTGCTTAAGCGCATCATCATGGGGTTCAGGCCGCACTTACCTTCTTCGTCCGTATAGAAGACTTGTTCGGTCTGTATTAGATTATGGCAGTATTGTATACACCTCCGCATCACCGTCAACACTCAGGACACTTAACAGTATCCATCATGCAGGATTTCGCATTGCAACTGGTGCCTTCCGCACTAGTCGAATAGAATGCTTACTAGTAGACGCTGGGGAAACCTCTCTTAATAGAAGACGTGATATTCTACTTGAATATTTTATTTGGATCAGTGAAACTGTTGAGGGTTTCAAATCACCCCACTCGGCAACACCTACATTCTCCAAAATGTATTTCATTTTACGCTTGAAGACCTTCGTTACCCCGCTCAGCGGGTGTCCGCTTTAAACAGCTGCTGGAGGAGAACGTCATCACACTATCACATCCAGTGAAATACCCCCACTCTCTCACATCACCTTGGTCCTTCATGCAACCATCTATCGACTTTAAGCTGTTTCAACTTTCAAAGCAAGACACATCTGCTGCTGTATTCCAGCAGCACTTCGGAGAACTGAAAAACATCTATTTGGATTATATGTTCATAAACATCTGTTTGGATTATATGCTCAGCAATGAATAATTCCGTTGGTGTTGCTTTCCACTGCCATAGTGTCACCCGTTCTTTCCGCCTCCATTCCTTTTGCAGCGTGTACACTGATGAAAAATATGCAATCCTTGAGGCGCTGAAGTTCATTCAGTTATCTTGTGTGGTTGTCTGCAGTGACTCTATTAGTGCTCTGTGGTCAGTGTCTTCACTGTACACTTCTGACATCCTTACACTGACTATTCAGAATCTAATAAGCCATTTAGTATTTTAAAATTTTGATATAGTCCCGTGTTGGATTCCTGGGCACGTGGGAATTACGGGTAACGAAGAAGTTGATGAGGCACCGAAGCGGGGAACGTAGAAAGCAGTTCCTGATATTTCAACTGTTCCCACGTCAGATTCAAAGCTTGTCGTAAGATCGTCTCCTCTTAAGACATGCTAAGCCGAATGGCAAACTTGCGCCTTCAAGCTGAGGAAGGTTCAAGACTCCGTTAAGACCTGGGCGTCATCATCCCGTGCAAACAGACGTGAAGAAATAATCCTTACACTTCTTTGTATTGACCACTGCCATCTTACCCATAGTCATCTCTTACGCGGTGAACCTCCCCCCATCTGTAAAACTTGCAACACAACACTTACCGTGGAACACTTTCTTCTTGAGTGTCTCAAATATAGTACCAACCGACGGCGACATAATCTACCCAACAGTTTTAACGTTATGCTTGGGAAAATTAACCGATTTTGATACGTCTTTTTACATTCACTGAGGAATGTGGTCTCTGGAACAGTATCTGATCTATCTTCGTATGTCATTACTCAAATCCATAAACGAAACGGGGCTCCTCCCACAAGGTCTCGGGACGGTTTGAATTTAAATCTTTTTTCTCTTTGCTTTTTATTTGAATCTTTCTCTCTCTAAATTTATTTATTTCTTTGTTTTCGGTTTTATAATGTTTTAGGAAACTGCTGTCTCTCTCTTCTTTTTTCTCGCCTTTTGGTGTTTTGATATACTGTAATTCAGGAGGGTTTTTAGTGGATATGGTTGAGTCATTCGGCGAGTCCCACGCGTAACAGCATTTTCCCTACCTGTTCCAAAATTTTAGGGTTGTAATGACCTCGATGTCGGCGAACCTTAAAGCCCCAATAAAAAGTTCAAGTATCTCGTGAATACGGATACTATCTACAATGATAACTGCTGTTTACTCAGAGTAATATTAATAAAGTTATCCCGAGTTTCTCATTATATAAACAACTTATATCCCCGACAAAGAAACTAGAAATAATTAAATTTTTACATAGTAAATTAATACTACATTTTCTCTCTCATTTATTTCTGTGTAATATGCATTAATTTGTAATACTAACAACATTACTTGTTATATTTACTGCTACTCAATTTCTTATGAGGGAAGAAAACATAAAAATTATTAGTACTATGTTTCTATTATAATGTATACATGAGGAAACTACCGGGAGACGCCAAAACCATTTATGCAAAACATTACCAAGAAATATTATTATGAAAGAACTCATTACATTATCTGAACGTTTTCAAATATTCGTATAAAATCTTATTGTTTTTTTTA
>NNCF01126068.1:439726-480490 GCA_002313205.1 Laupala kohalensis
TATATATATATTTTACCATGTGTTAATTTGACATGTGCTTTCTGTCCTTCCTTAGGGGAATTTTTGTGACCAGCGTGCTCTCTCCCAACAGCAGCCGTACAGGGAACTCTAGTGTCGTAAGTCTAACGGTAGAAGCGACAGTACAATTGTGGCGAGAAGTGGTATTTCTATTCGGTCTGTCCATTATTACTAAGATTACTTATAAAGTGAGTGCTAAAGAAAAACCTCTTCGCATGAATAATAGTGTGTTCCATCCATTGCTTGCGAGAAGATATGACCACCTTATGAGAATATGGTTCGTAGTAAGAACAATAATTGATATATTTATTGATTCCTCAAGAGTTTTTAAAGCATTTAAATAATATTGTTGAAAAAGTGGAAAAATAACAGGACATTCTACGTGAAGATTGTAGAATTTGTGGACACAAACATTGCTTGTCCCAGGTTGTCCTCTCGTTTTTACTCATGGTGAAGAGGGAACGGTCAATCTCAATCCCGCGTTCAGTCCCGACCCTTTTCCATTGTTGAGCTCAACCCCGCGGTTGCTTGTGGTCAGATTTTTCCCGCCCCATCTTCCTGCACATCTTTTTCTTTTATGAAATAATTCTCCTGCCCAAATGAGAAAGGGAAGTCATGAGGAAGTATTGGCGATGACTTCGTTGGAGATGAATTTCTTTATTAGTAATAATAGTCCTGCATTTGCATCTTGAGCTGTCTCACGCTTCGTTAACAAGAATTGATTAACAATACACATACAGCATCTTCTCAACTTTTTATTTCACAAATTATCTAAGCCTTTATTAAATGTTCCTGAGAGAGAGGATAGTCTATTATGAAATTTTCAATTTACACGAAAACTGTCCCCCTCGACAACATTTAAACAGCCAGCGTTACATAAATTCTGTTACGCTGCTAGTCCTAAGTCTAGAGAAGTGCTTAGCCTCATGTCAGGAAGGATTTTCAGTCTGCTTGTGTGCTTCGGGAAAAAGTGTGAAAGGAAGTTGTTTTTCACTTAACCTTGCTTTTTATCCAAATTTTGAGTTAATGGAGGCTATAATTAAATTATTAAAGATAATTTTCTGATTTTATTGCGGTTGGACCACTAAATATATCACTTATTTGACATGTTTTAGACAAGTCAAAATTTTTCTATTTAACACCATTCAAGTTCGCAACAAAAACTCATTTTTGTAAAACCTGATAGACACATTCGATATATCTCTCGTGAATATCAGATAACTTTAATTTAAATATATACTCGTTTATAACTTTCAAAATAGATCAGGTTCTCAGTTATACACCCCATTATCCTCCACGTATGATAATTATTGAGAGAGGGTCATAATTTTATGGAACTCACCTCAATAATTATTATTTATGTTAAAAAATAGTATTGTTATAATAGTTCGCCTGAAAGAGTTCATACATTTCTAGTTGTGGTCACATATCCTGATTAGTCATAACTTTTCAATGGACAAGACGTACATTAAAACGATTTCATTACTAAGGACACCCCATATAAACACGCTCAGATTTCGAAGCTTTCGAACATTCTTAAATAGAGTAATGTTTGAACGCATATTAGCGCATTATTGAATATTTCGTATAAATTACAAAATAATAATTTTATGGAAAAATTATCATGAACCTTTATCGAATGAGTACTCGATTAATCAAAAACTATTCATAAAACTAATGAATCCATCGGGTAATAGAAAATACTATTAAAACAGCAAAAATACAAACAAAATTTATGAATCATAAGTGATTTTTATTACAAGCTTTTCGTTAACTTTTTACGGTTGCATGATATGTTGTCCTACCGGTTCAATATTTGTATCTGATTTTTCGGTTACTTTTAAGTTTCCGATTGAGATGAAATTTTACAGATACGTGTAAATGAGTGTGTTATGATACCTTTGAAATGATCTGATGATGCAGGTGGAGGTAAATCGAGAACTATTTTAATGCTTATCACTTTTGCAAGTCTAAGCTGAATCACTGAATATCATGATGCAACCAAGTAAAACGGGTTGCATCTCACGAAACTAAAAGCCTCCTTGTGTTTTCGTCTCTTATGATGTTGCATTGTATGTTGAAATTTCGTTTCTTATCATAGTGAAAGGATTAATTAAATAACAAAAAGCATTTATAGCAACATACAAATGGACACGCAAGATTAGTTATTAAGTCTCATAAATAAATTCTAATATTAAAAAATAAAATAAACGAAATAAACGTTTTATAAGAAGCTTTTATTTAAAAAGTACTATACCAAAGAGTAAAAAAATAGTGTTCATTAAAATTAAA
Source organism: Laupala kohalensis (assembly GCA_002313205.1). NCBI lineage: Eukaryota > Metazoa > Arthropoda > Insecta > Orthoptera > Trigonidiidae > Laupala > Laupala kohalensis. The sequence goes on from NNCF01126068.1 coordinate 442,037, forward strand.
ACAAAAAGACCTCTCCCTTGGTCACATAAATTTTAAAAGCTTGAGGCGTCAAGCGTCACAAGTACTTGTACTTTGAAGTTTTTAAAATGAGCCTAAGCTTTTAAAATTTATATTTTAAAAACATCTACGTTTATGTGTTTTCTTAGCACTTGCTCCCATAATGAGTGACAGAGGAAGGGACTTTTTTGTAGTTATACTTTTTTTATTTTCAATTCTACTAATTATTTCTTTTGTTTTCCGTGCATTTCATTTAAAAACTTTTAAAAAATTTATCATAATTTGATCCAACATCCAATCAGTATTCTTGTTTTACTGCTAGTCTTGTAAAGAAAACATTTGTATGTTTTTAGACAACGCATAAATGAAGAAGAGTATACAATAAATTTTGAAAAAATTCTTTACATTCTTTTTCACTGATGAAATGTTGCACTAGCAATTTGAAGTCATCTTCCACACAGTGCTTTAAGATAATCCTCATTGTCCTCTCCGAAGCAATCAAAGCACGGACTCTCTTCCATTTTTGTACTCTTCCCATAAAGTCACCGCTTCGTTTATGGCACAATCTCTCACAGAACGAAATGATTTATGTGTCCTTAACTCTTTTAAGAGTTGCGAAGAGAGAGAGCTTTGGGAGGTCGTAGCGGGCAGAATAAAGTGCCAGCTACGACTAACACTACCATGCGCACAAATTGGACTGGGACAGAATATCAGGGATTGCACTTCTTGAGGAAGTCACGTTCAGCACTTGGAATTAGGGAAGTCATGATGCTCATAAATGAGATGTGGAGCGGAGAAAGTACTTCACTTGAGATAAACTGAATTGAAGTTGCAAGTCATACGAAGGTTGGAACGAATGTGTATTAAGGCCTTTTCTGATAAAATCTTATAATATTTTTTCCCGTTCTTCGTCGTCCAAAAGTTTGATCAGATATTCGATTTAGTTTTGATAAGTTTGCAATTTTTTAAATTTAATAAAAAGGTCAAAAAAAATCAATTACCTAATAAGAAATGACATAATAATCCAATGATTTAATTTTTGAGAAACTCATATTCATGAAGAAATGGACACTAGCGAGAATGCAAAATGAGAAATTCAACTATACTAAGAGCACAAAGTAGTCAACAGTTTACAATTAGAGTTCTTATTTTACGTGACCCCTTCTGTAGTGTAGAGGGCGTTGGTCGAAGGGAGATATTTGGTGATTACGGATATGCAACTGATGCATAACTCTAAGTGCTTAGAGGTTTGTGCATCCCCTAGCAAGCCTCTTACACCTACCTCCCCCTCCGTCTAATGTAACCACTTGTTTGCGTCCCCAGAAACAGATCCATACAGACTCAGGAGATGTATATCTTGGGGTAGTTAGTTTATCGTTGGTAATGTGAATGCACAAAGGATAAAACATGGCAAGAAAATCGTAGACATAATTAAATTATGAACATTATAAAAGTAACATACTTTACATTTTTATAAAGATTTTTATTCCTTTGTATTACCATTTATAAAAATAATTTATTTCGTATTTCGTGTTGAGCTGTAATAATCAATTTCTTCAAAATTGATGTGGGACATTTGGAAGTTTATTGGAGACTCACATTTTTAAAGTTTACTACAACGAATAAAATGCGGTAAGATTTTTATTCAAGTAATGTAATGTCAAATATTAATACCTCCATACATATTTCACATTAGTAGATCCTAATAGAAATAAACGTACTTACTATCTTTATCGCTGAAAAATATTTAATATTTCACGCTGAACTATTTGTTTTCTTGCTTCTATGTTTGTTTATATAATCGTAAATAAAATACATACTTCGGCAAGTACTTACTCACCAACCTGTCGCTCTCCAATGAAATTAATTGGTATCCATTTTTATGCAAATTTCGCGCGACAAGCTTTTTGAAACTTGAAATATTAAATCATTTTCACCGATAAGGACGTTTCTTTTTGTTATTTGACATAAGGTATTATTTGATAGTAAGTACGTTTCTTTTTGTTATTTGACATAAGGTTTTTATTATTTGAAAATTTCTGAAGAAATGTATGCTCTTTTTAGTCCATCGCTCTAGTAAAATTACAAATTCAAGGCGAAGGAGTATACGTGACCCCAGTACTTTTGACATTCCCCGTTCACATAAATTCTCTCCATATTTCGTAATCAGTATTTGACATTGCGATTTTCCATCGTTACATTTCATAGTAACATGTGCCACGGTTGTGAAGTAAGCAGAACTTACTCATTCTTATTGATTTTCCTCTCTAACTTGAATTACAATCAAACTTGCCGTATGAGACACAAAATGTTAAATTAAACTGGTTAGCATGTTAAGAGAACCTATTTCGGTTCTGAGGTACAATTCAAGATTACCTCAGCACGATTAGACGTGATTTCTCACATTCACATTCACATTCATTGTTGAAGAAAGGATCCCTTCTATGTGTAATATGAATCGCATGATATCTTACATGTAAATGTATTTTTAATAAAACTTATTTGATATTTCCATCCCCAGTAAATTCTAATGCAAATTTGCTTTGCCAACTGTGCTTTCGTAAGGTAAGAATAAGATATTTTTAAAACCAAGTGAAATAAATATTTAAATAATCAATTCAATGAAATATCTCGGAGTACATCACAGTCAAACTAGAGCTAATCTTGGCAAAATGTGTGATTGCTCGTAAACTATCATTCATCAAGAGGAGCAATTTTGTTCCTCCTCATAAAACTCCCATAAAGCTCAGGGGATGTGATATATTAATGACTAGTCCCGTCGATATACCTGTTGCACCAGAATTGTATCTTTAGATTACATCATAGATTAATTAGCGAGCATCAATCATTGCTTTTATTGTTTCCTAAATGAGTTTTTTGTTGAATGAAAAGAGAATTGAAATGAATTCTGTTTTCATAATTTACAACACGAAATCTACGCGACAATAAATTACAGAAACACAACTCCTTGTTGTTACGAATTTTCAAATATAGTGATACATAGGTCATTCCAGTAAGATTTCATGTATAGGAACAAACTGTTTTAGGTAAGGCGTAACATACACCCCCTGAGCTAAGTTTATTCAAGCATGTAGAATGGGTATGGTAATTACTTTTGCAATGGAATTAAGTGATATAATTGGTGAGGTAAAAACGATTTGCCACGCAAACGTGTTTGTATCCCACATATCTGAAGACCACAGTAATCAAGTAAAAAGAATTAGGATCTTCTTTTTTATTCCAAAGACTACGAACACTGTAGAAACATATAAAATGCTTAAATAGATATAATAGGAGTATACAAAAACTTGCAGCTTTTGAATTTCCGTTTGGGGTTAAATTATTTACTTTTTATTGCGCGTTTTAGTCCCACCTTTTAACTTATATCACATGAGTTTAATTATAATTCTATTTGACTTTAGTGGCAGTTGTCTTCTAGACATATGAAATATAATAACAATTCTTTCGCAAAAAGTAGTACTTATTATACATTATAATTTCAATAATTTAGTAGAACCTGTTTTGTTTTTAAAAGTCGAAAGAAAATGATTGCTGCAAATATTTTTTCTGCAAATGTTTTGCAAAGAATCGTCAGACTTAGCCAAAGTGGAACTTCGTTTTTCTAATTTGTCATTCTTATTTATTATTATCCAAATAGTGAAAAATGTTAATAGACTGATACATTACTAAATATTGAATCTACGTATTTAGTTTCGTAAATAGGGATTGCATAGCCGTCTATACTACGCGGTCTGAGAAATACAACAATGTATTATTTGTCTAAAGCATTCCGATGAGACAATCTGATAGTCCAGAAGGGTCTGACAAAACATGTTACAAAATATATGGTTAAACTAAACTGCCTAACGATACAAATTTCTGGTAGTTTGAGGTATATACTTATTAGTTACATTTTAGAAAATTATAAATGTAACGGAGTGGCGCAGTAGGTACTAGTTATTTCAGCGGCAGTAAAAACTATGACTTTAGCACTAATATAGGTCATTTTCGTTTATTTTTACATTTCATCCCTTAACCAAATGGAGTATATTCCCTCGTAAGCGGCTTACTTAAACGGCATTGACTGTATTTTTTTTCCTGCGACCGCAAAACGGATGTATTCAACACCAATATGGGACGTTTGTGATAATTTTAACATACCAACTATTCCCACCCCTACCCCAAGGATGCTAGGTCTTTAATATTTCCAATTTGGAATAATTGGAATTTACGAAGCATTGGGGGATTCCTTATTCATCTCAACACCATCGATAACTATAGATTCTCATATGTTATAAGATTTTCCGTTATTTTTACACGCCACCCTCTTCCTAGATAGATTCCAGGGATGACTTATCCCACAGTGCTTATTGCAAGATACTCAGTCATCTGTGTATAAAGTTTGGTTGAATTTGTTCCACACACTCAAGAGTTATGATGGGATAAATACATAAAATATTTCAACACCCATTTTACCCTCTTAAGGGTAGAGTTTCGTTAAATCCTTTTTAACGAACATCTACACCCTAAAAGGAATCTACCTGCCAAATTTCGAGTTTATTGGTTTTGTAGTTTCTGCGATTTTTTGATGAATCAGTCAATAAATCAGTCTGTCAGTCAGTGAAAGGTATTTTGCTTACATTTACATGGCTCAGGAAGGCTGGATGACGAAACGATACCGTCAAATTTGTGAATGATTTTTATCTTTTTCTTTACATTTTTCATTGAATTCCGAACTATTTAAATTTATAGAAGACAGAATAATGTCGATTTACTTTTTTGATTTCCGATTTATGGAACTTATCAGTTATTTTATTTGAATTTTGAAAGTAAAATCAATATTCAGAATGTTATTTCAAAACATTTAGCGATTTCTCAGCCTTATAAATACAGAATATGTCTTACGTAAGTGTAATTTCGTTATAGACAGAAATTGATGTATTTTCGTATCTGCAGTGTGATTGCAGTCCTCCTATGTATTTTACCATGATCATATCTTTCATTTCATTTTACGAAAAGTGTATTCTACGTCTACTTGTCCATTACTCTGCTAAATACTATTCAAGCTTCTTGAAACAGTACATAGTGTGTAAGTGCAACAGAAGGAAATTACCGCTAATGTGAATGTAATGCATACTAATTGCACTTTATCAATTTAAATTTATAATTTAAACAAAATCGTTGGAGCAGTTTTTGAGAAATATGCAAAGGAGTACTTTGACCTTCAAGTGACGTACCCTTTGTAATAAAGTAAAAGAAAAATTAGTGTATCTGCGTCGACAACAAGTAAATTCTACCGTAAATACGAAATGTGAATTAAATTTATTCATCCATTTACTCAGAACCGCTGAGCACAGACGAACAGACGGACGGGGGCCAAAAACAACTTTTTCAGAATCAGAGATCACCAAAAATATTTTCGAAAAAACCTTTTCCATTTTTTTTCACGATCGCAATACTTTCTATGTACTACGGGGAAGAGAAAGGCCAAAGACAGGATGGTTGAAAGTTTCCATCGCTTAATATAATAATTTTTTAAAAAGTGTTTTACAAATGAAACTCGGGAGACATCCATAAGAGGATGAATTGAAGTCAATATCTTACTTTGAAAGCAGTAATATTAATCTTCAGTATCTTTTAACTTCTCCAATTCTTTATTCATAATTCCATAATAATTAGAAAAGAAGCTTCCTTCAACATGAAGGTAAAAGAAAAAAGAAATCCATACCAAGTATAAAAAGGAACCACAAAGAGCGAATAACTACATTTTGACAAATATTACAGTAAATATAATTGGTATAATAAGCTATGTAAGGTCCAGTTATTTTTCATTTCGAAAGTTTTCAGTAATAAACGTTAGATAGATCGTATGAAGTTCGCCGATGTTTATAATTTATAATAATATTTAGCATATTACATTATAATGCAATTTACCTTTATTTAGTACGAAAATGTTTTAATTTCGAGTTTATTTTCTGAATCTCCAATCCACAGAATCACATTATAATTCATTTAGGTATACAATTCTTTTAGTAGCATTTGCTTCCCATACTTCTGACGATTCTTAAGAAAAATATAATTACCTCAAATAAACTGAAAATCCAGATCATTGACGATTATTTCATCATTTAAAGCTTAAATTAAGATAGGTATCTCACAAATATTTGAAGAAAAAGACGACTTTGGTGACCGAGAGGACGCCGTTAGAGATGAGCGAGATCCCTGATGAATCAGCGATTTTTCTTTCAGCATCTGTCTTCAGAGGTTTCATGTCATTCGTAGCACCGACAGCGAATTTTCTGCTTCTAACACCAGCTGAGCTCAGTGGCAGAGAGGATACAAAAAAGGAGACCATTCATCTGCACTGCACACAGGGGTGAACAAAGTGCTCAAAATTCGGACTGCGTCAACAATGAGCCTGTTTTTTTACTATTAATCTTCCGTAATTACTGCGCGGCAACAGGAAAATATGAATATAACTTGAACGATCTGAAAATTGTTTACATATTTATGCATAATACCAATTTCATGGAGACTTCTAGGCTTTCACGCTGGGAAAACTGTTTTACAGAAATCATGAATTTGTTTTTGGAGACCTTATTCTCAAAGTCTCGGAAGGGAATACAGCAAATTATCCGAAATATAAAGAAGTACAAATGTTTGTCAGTTAGGCTTTCCATCTGAAACAGTATGTGGTCCCCGATGTATCAGAAGAATTGAAAATAAATTGGTTTAGGATTTATCTCAAATGAAGATTGAATTTCACCAATGGATGGTCGAAAACTTTTGTTTATTGCATTTCCAGTTTATATTATGTGTTACACATTCAGGAACATTATTGTGGAGCGAGCATGAACGAATGCGTCTTACTAGACACCTTATTAATCTCCTATTCAACAACCACTAGCAACGGTTAAATATATAATAATCAATTACTCCCTGGAGCTCCTAGATATAGAAACAATTACATAATTCTCGAAGTTACCTGATTAACGCATTGCTGAGTAACTTAGTAGTACCCTATCGAGCGGTAGTAGTAATAGTAGTAGTTGTAGTAGTAGAAACCAATGAGTAGTGCCTTAGCTCTGTGAATCACGATCATTAGGTAGTGGGTCACTAGTATTCATTATGTACTCGTATTTCTTCAACCAATTTTTGATTGAAAGTTGTGAATTTTGTGATAGTTTTCCATGGTACAATACTAATTAATACTTCATTTTTGAACATTATAGCAAAGAATAGAAATTTTGAAATGTTTTATCATATAATTTTGAAGACAAATAATTGTTTTGGTTACATTCACATAAAAAATCAGATTTTCCAATACCTTGTCTTTGCCTAACTTTTACTCGTCCACCAGAGTGAATCGATTCTGACGTGTGAGTTGAACAAATTCCATCAGTTTTTGAGATTTATTAAACGAATTTTAGGATACCTTCTACTTTTATTAACAAAAATTGGACTAAAAATGTTTGCGTAAAAACAGTTTTGTCTGAATCCTTAATAATGTTATTCATGCATTATTTCTTCGAATTATTTAAATAAATGTGAAGACAAAGATTTTTAAATAACGAAACTTGTAAGAGGGATCGTATCATTATACAAATAAAAACTTTTAAAGCGTGAATACTTAATCATGTGTCATTACCTGATTTTAATTCAGAGGTCCGACAAAAGTAAGGTTGGCGTGAGGCACCCACAAAAGTTTCTGGTAACGCGACTGAGTACAAAGATAATTGCCTTGTAATTCGGAGGATCACATGGAGGAAATAACTTACGGACTAAAATGCTCCAAACATGAAGAAATGCTAACTCAAGGTAAAATAAATGAATAAACCTGATTTTTGAGCTTATATAGAAAGTTAAATTGGAAGTAAGTCATGGCATCGCTAGAACTGATAACATTTCGTAATGTTTTAGTAACTGTATGTGAATTGAGAGCTCTCACATTCTGCAGAATAACGATAGCAATTGTTCCCAGTGTAGGCTGTAGTTTGAAGATCCAGAGTGGGTTGGCTTTTCGACTTCTTAGTGTGGTCGTGGAATTTGACACACGGGAGAGAAGTATTGATCTCTAAACTTATGAGAATTGTGCTTTTGTTATTATTATTGCATATAGGAGATTATTGAGGCAAGGTCATCTGTTGCAATCAAATCACATTTTTGTGATCAAATGTGATTTGATTGCAACAATTACCTTACCTCAATAATCTCCTATGTACAGTGTACTTTAACGGTCAAGAATAAACATATTATTATTATTATTATTATTATCGTGGAAAATAATTTATTGGAACTCCAGCTCGTGGATTCTCAGATTGAGCATTGAAAATGTACTTATTTATTTCACGAATCACTGACAAATCTAGTCTTGATGGGTAACATTTAGGAAATTTTAGTTTTACATTGATTGTACTCGAATCCTATGATAAAGAAGGTCTGTTATGTGAAATGGAAAGTTGTGAATGGAAATTATGTTATTATAATACATTTTACCCTTTACAATTTAGAGGTAACGTCTCGTAATAGAATGGACAATTCATTTCAAGTGCTTTATTGATACCTCGTAATCCATTAGGTTCAATAGTCAAGAAAATTCCTCCGCGCCGTAAACGAAAATAGATTCGCTATAGCAATCTAGTAGTGAGAAATGAAGATATCTCAAGTGCTTCCGTATACGTGTTACCCTCTCTATCCCGGTAGTCTAGTGTAAATTAAAATCAATAGATGGCACAACTCACAACTAAATTCATTGCTGTCATATCTCGATAACGGATTCATATATTTTAATTCTGAAAACGGATTTGTTCTTATTGAATGTGCAGAATTTGAAACAGTTGGTAATGATTCTTTTTGTTTCCAGCTTGCCACATTTTGTAAATGTATCTCTCGAAATTATTTTTTTTTGAAAAACTCGATTACTAGCGTCAAACGAAAATTGGGACACGGCGAATTCACGTGCGGGCACTGCTAGTAGGCAGAGTCAGTTCGCCGCTCCCGTCTTCAGTTGTGATCGGGCGGAGTGTGTGAAGGGGCGATCGGTCTTTGTGGGAGGGTTGGCGAAGGTCGACGCTGGGCGACGGAAGACGAGCTTCTCGCGTTTCTTCGTCCAGCCGTCTCTTGCCTTATCGTGGATTTAATTCCTATAGAGAATGCATATAGACTTCTTCGAATGCGTACTATTAGTATAGTAGAATTAGATAAAAAAATGACAAAAACCCAAACATTCAAAAGGAAAAGATCTAACCTACGCCGAATTGTTCTATACCTTCCTCTTAGTTAGTGCAAAAAACGTTGCTCCAAATAGGGCGTCGGGTTTCGAGAGGAAGGGGTGAAAAAGGAGTGAAATTACCCTTTTTAACAGTTTTTCGTAAATATCTCGAAAACTATGAGGCCTAGCTAAAATTTTGCGGTATATTAAATTAATGTATATTAACGTTTCAATAAAAATAGGTCTATACATTTTTGTACTGCAATCAACGGTTACGGAGATATGGAGGAAATAAACGAATGATTATTTCACCATTTCCAAGAAATTTGTCGAAATCACTTGAAAATCCCAAGTTTAAATATATGTAACTGCTTTTATCATTATAATATATAGTCTCGGTAGATCAAGGTGCTCACTTGCTACGCAGAAACCCCGATTTCGATTCCCAACGGAGTCAGAAAATTTGTGTTTCACTTCAGTGTCTCAGTTCATGCAGCTAAGACGATGGAAAAGTGACTGTCTGCGACTTACTACCGCAATTATAAGATTTGGAACCGGCAATCTGCATAAGACCTCCACCAAAAATATTTCACAACGTGACTTAGTATAGGACTTACGACATGAGAAACTTGGTGAAGAATGAAAGTTAATTTATTTAATCTTTGTTTGAATTGAATTTTTTCTGTATTACAAAGCTTTACTTTATTTTGTCATGTCGTTTATCCAGTAAAATCTTCTAGATATTTCATTAATTTTCAAATATCGATGAGTTAAGATATGACTGATAAAATTGTTTATATGCCTCGTTGAGATTTTTAATTAGTTCACTACCCTGATTCCGTAAATTTTTTCATAATATTGTAAAGAATATCTTATAAGCTTCAATCATATTCTAATTTCAAGCGTCTTTCAATCATCAAATCAGAAATCACTCGACACAGGACGTCTAAAAACAGCCCTGTGAACTGAAAATACCTGTGAAAATTATCGACAGACAAAGAAACTCAAGATTCCTCCGACGAAGAGTGATAATTCCAACCGTTTGTAGACAGTTATTTTCAATTTTCGAATAGTTTGAAATTTCATCGAGCTGGATCCAAACATTAAACCTACCGTGCATTGCCAAGAAACTTCCATTTTCATCCGGTTAACTTACATAGAATAGCAATTAATTGGGTTTTGAGACATTGTACTGACAACTATAATTATTCAATATTATTTTAAAGTAATTTATTGTAATGAAAAGTATGACTAGCCGTAAAATTCTGTCTAGAGATTGAGTACATAGCAATGCTGAACAAAGTCAGTCTGGCGCAACGTCGACCTGAGCGATCTCATGGGAGGAAATATATATGAATTCACTCATAGGCAATAGAATATTCATAACCTTAGGGTACAGAAATACTATGATTCATTTAAGTATGATTTTATTATTATATTGCGTTCACCGCACGCCTTGACTATCTAATAAAATCAATCTTAGTTTTTCATGGAATTGAACAGAAGTAAAAGTTTTCAGTCAATTCTACGATGGTCTATTTTTGGACGATTATGAAAAGAATGATCCGCATGTATTTCTCGTTATGGCAGACTAAGGATCACGGTAACGAGCCCTAGTGAGGTAAGAGCCTACGTGGGTTTACTTACCAGACACTTTTGTCAAAAATGTATTTTTGACTTTCATCGCGCTAAATCAGTCATTTCACTCAGTGTGCAATAAACTAAATTCTGTAACTGTACTATATTTTCGGCAATGGTCCTAATGCCACCTATAGTTGATAGCTTAAAATGTTGTATCTATTCCCGCATAACTACAATAAAAGGATGCAAAAATTAAGTAATTGAAAGCGAAGCAAAAATTACGATTTCCGAGTGCTGCGAAAATTACGATTTCTTTACATTTTTTGTCAATCTGGAAATAATACATTTTACCCCCATCATTATCTCTGTAATTGTTACTGCAGCACAAAAATGTAAACAACTATTTTTGCTAAGAATTTAATGTAGATTAATATAATATACCAGAAATTTTTAGCTAGAACTCATAATTTTCGAAATCTTTGCTGTTGAGAAAAAGAATTCCACCCATTTTCTACCCCCTCTCGCCGAAACCCGACGCGCTATATTGTGTAAATTTTTATCACATGCTACGAGGAGGTTGTAGAACAATTTGACATAGGGTACAACTTTTCTTCTTAAACGGTTTTCTTGAATGGTTGGAACATGTTCTTTGGAATTTTTTGAGGTAATTGTTCTTTACTAACACACGTTGGAAACATTTTAGGATTTAGTGCGTTCAAATATAATCTATATTGCCGGATCGAAGTAAGAACTGGTAATACTCGTAAGTTTATCATCATCTTAGCTATATGAAATCAGTCATTAAAGTGAAACAACAAACTGTAACAACTCAACTATGTTTCGGTCACAATACGTACCAAATACATCCCCCGCGGTCACGCCTTAAGTCGTCCTCGAACGCAATTATTACAACAAACACACACCATCTTGTTAGATCCAAGCCTCCGCGGGACGCGAAGACACTTATTCCAGTTACCCGGACCAGCCACGATCGGAATCCTGCTCCTGGAGGGATTTCCACGCTACTCTACCTTTCCAGAGGATCCAGAGTCCACGCTGCTAGTTACACACCAAAAAGCAAGTCTGACGGATATCACGTCTGTCACACGGCCTTTGATAGCCGTAGATTCATATTTTTATTGCTTACTTTGTTTTAACTATTTGTTCCTGTGTTAACTGCTTACCTAATTTCAAACTTATTTATTCGCCACGAATAAAAGCTAGTCAACGCTAATAAAAAGCATTCTGAGATCGAGTACCATTTATTTATTTGGCTGAACGAAAGGGAATACTTGAACGGAGTCGCTCCAAGTATTCGCCTCGCGGGACGTCATATAAATAAAGCTGGTGACACCCTCGTGATTTTTCACGCAACCCTTCTGATCTCGTTGGTTTAAACAACCAGCTGGTGACCCACTACGTTCTTTTCGTTCAAGTTCTAAGTTAATTTTCAATTCCCCGCATTTTGGGAGCCATCTTGTTCACTAGAAAACCCCTTTACAGTTTTTTAGTCGTTATCTAGTACTTATACGCTTTTGGTAGACATTACCTATTTTTTTCTTGGGTTCTTTACACCCATTCTTATCTTTCCTCGCTTTCTTTTTATTTTCAAAAAGAAATTTTTACAATGCCCACCGAGGACTTGCCTCGTGATCATCCTCCCCGCACTTATGGCGTCGCGATGTTCCCCATGCCGCCATTCTGGCGCGACCGTCCACAGGTCTGGCTGAAATATCTTGAAGCTCACCTTTCTGCAAGAGGCATCACCTCACCACTTGACAAACATGCTGCCATTATGAGCAATTTAGATCACGCCACTTTTTCGTCGCTTGACGAAAGTGTCTTAACGCCCTGTGACAGCACGTCGTATGAGCGTCTCAAAGAAGCACTTATAAATCAATATGCCAGTTCTCAACATCAACGAATTGATAGACTCTTATCGGCGGAAGCAATGGGCGACCGTACTCCTTCACAATTTCTGCGACATCTGCGCAACTTGGCCGGCCCTGATAGCCAAGACAACCCCCTTATTGCCGAGATCTGGAGGAGAGCCCTCCCCGTGCAAATAAGAACTATATTAGCTGGAGGGTGCGCGAGTGACATCTCCGAACAGGCTACTTTCGCAGATAATATTGCCACCGTCTTAAATCCTACTAGTTCCTTTGCGGCTGCCCGCGAGGCAACCCCAGCGCCAGACCCGCGGATGGATTATGTGCTGCAAACGCTAACGTCACTTACCAGACAGCTATCTGAGCTAAAATTGAATCAGTGTCCGAATTGCAGCTCACAGCGTAGTCAATCGCCATATCGCGGCAACCAGCGCAACTCTTCGCCCTACCGAACCCGTTCACGATCTCAATCGAACTCAAACAAACAAGGTGGCATCTGTTGGTACCACTCGCGGTTCGGCCAAAGTGCACAGAGATGCGTTAAACCCTGTTCGTACTCAAAAAACGCGGACAGCCGTCCTTCGACCGAACGTTGAAGGACGGGGAGCAAACTTGCGAGCTAAACTTTTGTAACAGGCCGATCGGGAAACGCCCTTATGTATTTGAGCGAAGCACTGGCCTCCATTTCCTGGTCGATTCCGGCTCAGACGTTTCTTGTTTCCCAGAAAACACTGGAAAAGCGATACTACTCCCACCGGCCTTGTCCTGAATGCTGCGAACGCTACTAACATAAAAACTTATGGGACGGCTCACCTGAAACTCCATCTCTCTCTCCGTCGAGAATTCTCTTGGAATTTCGTACTCGCCGATGTTCAAGACCCGATACTAGGGGCAGACTTCCTAACGCACTATAAGTTAATTCTGAACTGTGGAACTCGTCGATTGTACGACAATTTAACAGGCATCTCCACCGGAACAAAATTCAACGCATGCAAATGCGCTGAAATTAAAATTCAAAAAGTTCAACATAACGATTTCACTGAAATAGTCAACAGATTTCCGGACTTAACAAAACCATCTGGTACTTTTTGCAAACGGCCCGACACTATGCATTATGTGTCGACAACTGACGGTCCACCAGTTACTTGCCGACCGCGCCGATTAACACCAGATAAGCTGGAGATAGTTCGAAACGAGTTCGAAAACCTAGTCCGAGCAGGAATAGTTCGCCACTCTCGTAGTCCATGGGGATCCCCCCTCCACTTGGTGAAGAAGCCGGACGGCACGTACCGCCCCTGCGGCGATTACCGCCGACTGAACGATAGGACGGTACCTGATGCCTACCCAATGAAACATATTCACGATTTTGCTAACAACCTTGCAGGCTCAACGATTTTTTCAAAAATCGACCTTGTAAAAGCATATCACCAAATTCCGGTGAACCCAGCAGATATCCCTAAAACAGCCATAGTCACTCCAATCGGCTCTTTTGAATACATTCAAATGCCATTCGGCCTAAAAAGCAGTGCGCAGACTTTTCAGCGCTTTATGGATCAGGTCACTTCCGGCCTCCCATTTATCTACACGTATATCGATGATATACTGGTATTTAGTAAAGATGCTTCTGAACACAAGACCCATCTTGAAACCCTTTTTCAGCGGCTGCGGGAGCATGAAGTGGTTATCAACACTCAAAAATCGACTTTTGGCGTCAGCGAGCTGACATTCTTGGGTTACACCATCAACGCCAAGGGCATCAGCCCACCGAACGATTGCGTGGCTGCCCTTCGTGCCATGGAACCACCAACAACTATAAAGGGTATGAGACGGTTTCTGGGAATGTTAAACTTTTACAGAAGGTTCATCCCGAAAGCAGCAGTTCCACAAGCAGCTCTCGTCGACGCCATCTCTGGCGGCAAGAAAGACGGGATGAAGCCCTTCCCCTGGACCGACGCCTTGAAAGCAGCCTACCAGGATTGTAAGGAAAGCTTAGCGAGCGCTGTTACGTTAGTACATCCGCACAGCGACGCGCCCCTTGCCCTTTCCACAGACGCCTCTGCAACGCATGTGGGATCATAACTTCAACAATATGTAGACCAGGAATGGCAGCCCCTTTCCTTTTACAGCAAGAAGCTGACAGAGAGACAGAGTAAAATGCCCGCCTACTATCGAGAGCTATTAGCGATATTTGAGAGTGTCCACCACTTTAGGCACTGGTTTGAAGGTTTCAATATTGCAATTTATACCGACCACAAGCCATTGATTCACGCGTTCCGCCAAAAACGGGAGAAGCTGCCTCCCCAACAGCTCAATCAATTACAATTCATTGCCCAGTTCTCTACGGACATAAGGCACATTAAGGGTAGTGAGAATATCGTGGCCGACGCTATGTCCCGTGTCGAGACAATCGCACTATTAACTGACGCTTTGAAACTCGCTCAGCTCCAGCTCGAGGATGCTGAGATCCAACAGTTGATCTCTTCAAAGCCGCATGGTTACGAGAGGGAACCAATTCACAATTCAGACTTGACTCTTGCCTGCAAGGCAGGCCGCCCCCTCGTACCTATCGACCTCCGCAAACAAATTTTCGATGAGTTCCACAACTTATCACATCCCGGCCGCAAAGTCACTGTAAAATTGATAAAGAATCGATATTTTTGGCCCAGCATAAATCGCGACGTGAAGGACTGGACAACAACTTGTCTAAAATGTCAACAAAATAAAGTATTCCGTCACACCATCTCACCGTTAAGCTCGTTCCAACCACCGGAGAACCGTTTCGACGTAATTCACGTCGACATAGTCGGCCCCCTTCCTTCTTCGGAGGGCTATCGATATGCCTTAACAATAATCGACCGTTTCACTCGATGGTCAGAAGTTATACCAATGACGGATATTACAGCGGAAAGTAATGCGGACGCGCTCCTTCACGGGTGGATTGCCAGATACGGTGTTCCTTCAAAAATAATCACCGATCAGGGACGCCAATTTGAAAGTCAACTCTTCACCGAGTTAACACAGCGCCTCGGTATTGTTAGACACCGCACTTGCGCATATCACCCGCAGGCGAACGGGATGATTGAACGCCTCCACCGCCAACTAAAAGCAGCCCTCATGTCCCACGACACCACTTGGAGTAGGGCTTTACCAGTCATTATGCTGGGATTCCGTGCCGCGCACCGCGAAGATCTCAACGCTTCGACCGCGGAATTAGTCTTCGGAAAAGCATTAACGCTCCCCAGCGATATCCTTTGCAATAAAAACGAAAACGAAACGTACCCGACAAGCGCTTACGTACAAGAGCTAGTGCAACGCATGCGGCAAATACAACCAGTTACTCCCAAACTTCAAACTCGAGAACCATTTGTGCACAGGGAACTGGAAAACGCCACGCATGTATTCCTACGCAGCTCTCCGTTCAGGAAAACCCTAATTCCACCGTATAACGGGCCGTTCGAAGTGGCCTCAAAATCAGTGGATAACAAAACGCTACAGATAAAGATCAATGATAAAATCGTTCGAGTAAGTCTGGACCGTGTAAAACCTGCGTTTATCACCGCAGATCCTACGTCCACCTCTCACGAACCCTCTCCTGCATTCATTGTCCAACGCAATATAGAAACTGCACCAGCGCCGCAACCTGGACACACACGATCAGGACGGAAGATCAGGTTCAACGAGGACCCGAACTTTTTCTACTACTAAAATTATCAAACTACTATAATTTCACTGTTACTGATACTTTACTTTTTTTTCTTTCTCTATCAAGGAGACCAGACTCCTACATAGTACCACTAGCACCAAGCATCACGGTACTTTGTATCCAGCAAAAACGCAATGCAACGCGCACTTATCCACCAACTTTTAATTTTAAATGTGGAAATATTTTCTTTTACCATATGGCATTACTGTATGTACCAGACGCAGGAATATCCTATATCAACAGTAGTAAAATACTGTCTATCCAGGAATTTTCCAGTCTATACTACTTTAACACCTGTGAAAAACTAAATACAACCAGATAAATAAAGCTATACGGATACAACCGCTGTTGAAACTGTTATAACTGTGAATGCATTAAACAGAATTGACCTCGACTATCCTAGAAATGGGAGTTGGAGAAAATTTGAGTTGAAGCAAGCACATTTATGGACGTCTGAACATGTTTATTTCCAATCCTCGATTCGGCGCCCACTGATACACATTTCACTAAAACTCAACAATTTTCTTCCAAACGCTGTCAACAAGACACACAGATTCTGCGACGAGATGCACATCCTGCTGAGACCTCCTCTCCTCGCATCTTGGTCCAACACATCCTCGCAGCCTCCCTCCGGCTCGACACCTTGGTCCAACGCAGCATCTTGATCTCCTAGCCCCGGCAACCTCAATTTCTGGCTCCTCTCCAAGACCCAGCGCTACCAGAACGTCTTTCTTCTGTAGATTTCACGAAGATTATTACTCTGAATTTCTTGAAGATCATCACTTTGAATTTTCACAAGGCGGGCCTTGAGCAGTTTTTCCTTTATATCCAGATTTTGGATTAAGCACTTCTGAACGCTCACCCACGTCAGGGTGAATGTTCAAAAGCCAAGGTTTTTTTACTCAAGGTTTCATGTACCTAGATTTCATGCATCTAGTAAGGGAAGAATTCCCTGCGACCAGTTCTTTTTTCTCCGCCCTTCACGGAGTTTCTTTCGAACGTAGGGGGGTGATGTAACAACTCAACTATGTTTCGGTCACAATACGTACCAAATACATCCCCCGCGGTCACGCCTTAAGTCGTCCTCGAACGCAATTATTACAACAAACACACACCATCTTGTCCTATGTTTACATCACGGCCACGGCCCTCTGCATAAGAGCCAAGGCCTACGAATGGCAAAGAACAGCGAGCGAACAAGGAATCTACGAACGATGAGTCAATGAACGTAATGCACACAAGTAATTACAACGTAATCGATCTGACGCAATTACGTTACACGTCGTAATTACATGATAGTACATCATAGCATCACTCACATGACGTTCACATGACGTTCCTCCTTTCTGATCCAACAAGATCTAATATGTATATCAACGTTCACTTGTCGCCGCTTCAAGCTATCGCCAGGCTACAGAATAACAACCATAATCTCTACCAGCTCGCTGAACACCAGCCGCTCACCCACATGCGCTGTCTCCATTTAATTGTGAAAGTAATCCTGCCGCTCAAAAGCCACTTTTGACAGGCCCTCTACTTCCAATTACGTTCTGGACTAACGCTGCAAGCGAACTTCATCTCGCCGGGATATTCTGAGCCCGACGAGATTTCCCGGCACGGCACTTCCCACGACTTGGAGCCCGCCGAAGATCCAAGCCTCCGCGGGACGCGAAGACACTTATTCCAGTTACCCGGACCAGCCTCGATCGGAATCCTGCTCCTGGACGGATTTCCACGCTACTCTACCTTTCCAGAGGATCCAGAGTCCACGCTGCTAGTTACACACCAAAAAGCAAGTCTGACGGATACCACGTCTGTCACACGGCCTTTGATAGCCGTAGATTCATATTTTTATTGCTTACTTTGTTTTAACTATTTGTTCCTGTGTTAACTGCTTACCTAATTTCAAACTTATTTATTCGCCACGAATAAAAGCTAGTCAACGCTAATAAAAAGCATTCTGAGATCGAGTACCATTTATTTATTTGGCTGAACGAAAGGGAATACTTGAACGGAGTCGCTCCAAGTATTCGCCTCGCGGGACGTCATAAAACTTTCTGACCCCGCTGGGAATCGTACCCGGTGTTGTCTACATAAGATGAAGAAAAGAACTACATCAATACGTAATTGATTCGAGGGAATGTAAATTCGGAACATGTTAATTCTACATGTGTCCCCGAGAGACAGAAGAGTACACTAATCAATAAAAGAATAATATACAATGTATTTAGAATTTTAAATTATAAAATATGAAATAAGGTGCATACTGAAACAAAATTTGAAGTGTATTAATACCGCCTCATGACCGGATAGCCTCCTTCCCATTTTAGGGAGTGTAGCGTCGAGATCTGTTCAGTTAGAATTAATAATATTGTAAAATTCATAACAAACATATAAAGCTTTAGTTTCTAGGGGAAGGTGAAGAAGATTTGTTGTAAGGAAACGTATTGATTTTGTAGGTGACCTTTGTAATGTAAGGATAAGGAAGGATTTTTCAAAATTATAATTTATAAAGAGTAAGTTTGAAGTAAGTTTGAGTTTCTGTATTTTTGTTTACTCTACAGTTTACAGTTGTTATATCTTGAATTAATTAAGATATCTCACATTTTTTACGCAAACATCGCTAATTCACATACCTAGAAACGGGTCGCTACAAATAAGAAATCATTAGAAATTTTTTTAATAGATCGATATAATTAGAATTAAATACAAAAGTACAAAAACTACGAGATTATTTTTAAATGCCTCCCTCCGAATATAAAAACACTTTATGGACACCGTATTTATAGGTACGTACCGTATAGAAATCTGTAAAATAAACTCCAGAAGACCCTGTTCCCCCCCTTCTACACTCGAATACTGTCCGTATCACAACAAAACATGTCTCATGTGGAGCTGGGAGGAGACGGCTAGTACTGCATAAAATTTCCTGCGGAGATGTACTGTTTTCTGTCAGAAATAATAATAATAATATTATAAAATTTGTACCAATATACGGTTTCTTACAGTTTCTGAGGTAAGGTGAAGTTTAAAAGTTTGTTACAAGGAATAGTATGATTTTTGCTTTCTTACCAAGTATGCTTAAAATTCTCTTTTCGTCAGTAACTGTGTATAAAACAGAATATTTGTTGAGCACATTACATTATTGTTAAATTTTTACGAACAGTTTAGTTACTTCTATTGTTTAAAACGTGGTGAAACAAACAACGAATTAAGTCTTTTCAACGCAATCGGTTGAATCGTTCTCAAAGATGTAAACAATAATAAGTAAGGAAGGGCGAGCGACAACTGAGCAAGAAGAAGTGAGGGGATGCAAACGGAGAGGTACATGGAGGTACAGAATAAAATTTACCGAATGAAAGACTTCGCTGTGGTGTGGAATACTCCCCCAAGTGTGTTAGAGGGTTAATAGAAAACAATTCTTAATTGTTGACTGCCTAAATAAGGATATTTATTTACTTGCAGCCTTTCTTTTTTGCGTTGACATTTAATTATATATACTCTTGTGACAACTAAGATTGTGTCAAAGACGTTTGTAAACTCTTAATTATTCGTCCAAATTTTACTATTAAAAGATGGTTTTCAATTTTTTAAATACTCAAATCAAACAAACGCATTTAATCATCAGAGGTGCCCCTCTAAACCCTATGTCGCAACCCCCCCTCAAATTTTCGAGACTCCCCAAAGAAATTGTCCCTTCCCCCCCTACCCTTCGCTTTGACTCACTTCCAAATTATATTCCAAAAATTTAGAAATATTTTACAACTTTATCCCTCATATTTACCCTAACCCTATATAGTATGCAAACTAACTTTACAAAGAAGAAAGCAATAATTTTCATGCATCCAATATTGATGTTGGCAACAGCAATTTAATCTTCTACGTATAAAATAAAGGTAAAGTGATTGATTGAAAATGGCTATTGTTTGGTACCATTTGTCTTAAAATTTTGCGCAGAATTCAAAATAAAAATATTTTTTTGTCTTTTACATACACGGTAAAAATAGTATGCACTAAGAAATATCCTGTAGGCGAATCATTCCGACTGCAAAGGGTAAGGATGTTGGTGAGTCAGAGAGCAACTCTGGGTCAAGAAGATTGGGAACGAAGAAGTGGTGTCAGTGATGGAGGTATCCAGCCATTTCTATATTTTACAGACGGTATTACGCACGTCGTATTAAAAAAAACTTTTGGTATCACAGACACTTAAAACAAATATTTCCATCGAAATCTTGCGATTTTTTTCTTGGTTACAATACTGTCTTTACACTACGTAAATGAGCCTTAAAAGAACGTTCATTACCTATATCCATTTTACTGATAAAGGATAAATTTAAATGACATTACCATACATATTTAAGTTTTAATTTGTGTTTAATCAGCTAAAAATTACATAAGTAGAAGAGCAGAGTTTGAATTTTAAAAATTTCAAAGAACCATACACAGATTCCATTTATATTCAGATCCATGAGAGCTGAATTGAGATTTTGATGTTTCATACGTTTCATACGTTTCATCGGATTACTTCACTGAATAAGCACCTGAGATACATATATCTTACTTCACTTGTAAGATATATAGAGCAAGAGGATGAGGTAATTAGCAGATTTGTCACTCGATTTTAAGAAACGTAAGTCATGAAAATCCTCAAGAAACATGTTATATAATTTGTAAATATTCGTGAACGAAATATGTATTAAAGAAGTCAATATACGTACAAGTCGAGGAACGACAGATTGTCTTTCACCTCTCTCCTTACCTTAAACGCAGCAACGCTTGTCCAGCGCTTGACGCTTTCTCAGACTACGGTTCAGAAGATCCACTACCGTTGCACATCACTTAAGATATTTTGATTATTTTATTACATTAACTTTAAAATTTTAAATATTTATTTTGGCAAAATTCTATCCACTTGTCATATCCAAGAGTTTATGACTCACAAGAAACACAAAAATTATTGTCAACACAGTAAAAATTGATTAATTTCTCACAAATTGGGTACGGCTCTATAACAAAAACACGAACGGCTATACATGGTAAAAAGGAAGTGATACAAAATTGAGCTCTGATCTTGATCACGCACAGTATACTAATACACTGGATGCAAAGCAATAACTCTTCAGTGCAACGCTGTTTTCTAGATCGGCCATCTGTTGTGTAATCTTACCATTGCAAGATAGGGAGGCATGTATCTGTTGTCACTTCTTCGATCACGTGAAGGCGATGAGTCTCCTGATCTTTTGATAGACATGAGGTGACCCCCCGACCCGTATCCCTCGCTCGTGTCTGCGTATTCAGTGGTCCAGATCTCAGCACAGAATGACTTTTTACGATTTATTTATCAGTTTCGAAACTTAATTGAAATTATTTATCATATTGAAATGTCCGTAAGACGTTAAGACTTTCATGTTATTATATACTCTTTTTTAAGTATATTTATTATTTAACTTTTAAATATTCTAAACTTCCAAAATACTTCCATTTTTCGAACCCCCCCAAAAATTTTAAATGAAACAGTTTGCATAGCGACCTTATCGGTACCCCTGATTTAATTTGACGAGGATTTATTTTCACCTATTTGAATTACTCTTTTAAGTTGAAGAGTATGTATTCTCGTTTCGGCCAACTAAGGTCCACGATGACGAGTGTTAGTAAGGCTCAGTTCTGGGTTAGTTTACTTTTTTGGGGGAACAGCGTCTAGATAGAGTCTAGATTGCTGTAACCGAGTATTACAACTGTGGATGTTAGCCACAGAGGGTAAACTTTTCACACACCACAGTTATATGAACTGAGACATAGAAATGAGGAGCTAAGTTGAATTATTTTAACACGTCTATTTTTTAAACATTTTTTCATAATTAGGTTAACATTTGTAGATATATATGTTATTGTTGCAGACTTCTTTTAGAACTCTTTGAAACGAACATTGTTGCCATTCATTATTGCTATCTATCTCTAACCGTTTAAGCAGCGTATGCAAAAATATCTCTCCGAAGATGGATTTTTCCCGATCTGATTCAGTAATATAGTCATTCCCTGGTATTTGTTGTTTCAATATTAACAATATATATATATATATATATATATATATATATATATATATATATATATATATATATATATATATACACATATTTACAGACCCGCGCTGGTGTTTGATGATGGACAGTGAAAATGAAAGGTAAGAAAGGGCCTGCAACCTTTGATTGAGGGTGGAGGGGGTTCGGTGAGGTCACTGGGAGCTGTGAAAAACGATAGCGATATGTAGCGTACGCACGTACCATCAGGGCTCTAATGACCTTGCCGTTGACGAGCCCTAAAACCCCACAAATACAGTACCATCACGTTTTCTCAAATTTTCGTTTTCAGATCATAATTCTTTTAAAAAAAGGTAAGGGTCTATCACTTAAAGCACTGGCATACTCAACTCTAGGGCGATATAAGCTCAAATTTTTAGAAAAATATTTTTTTGATTTTTTTTTTTGAATCGAATAGGAGTTGCAGATATAATTGTTTCAAATTCTGTGTTAAAAACAAAATAAATTGTGTTTACAGAATGAAAAACGGATCATTTTTTCTGCAGATATTTGAGCAGCAAATTTTGATTATTTTGAAACGCAAAATGGTGGCCGTTTTCGTTACTAAATACGGTACATTTAGTCTTAAAACTATGTGTTCACACTTAATTTGCATTCAATGGCATTATATTAAGCTCACATTATTTCCACTTCCTTATTATTATTATTATTCCTATCGTGCCACAATTGCCATTATTTGTTATACTAATTCCCATTAGTATAACCTATATTAATCCCCACTCCCCTTTTTGAATGATTGACACGCATTTTTTATTTACTAAGATATTTTAATCGTAATTAATTGTTTAAAATAACACAGAGGCGTTATGTTGGAGAGTAGTGCGTGTCCCACTATTTAACATTAAATAATTATAACATAATTTATTGTAATTTAAATATGGCGACTATTTCTGAACGCTCCCTGCTGTCTTTTTTTTCGCTGTAACGGTTAACCCTTATCCCATTCGGAGAAACTCTCGCTGTGTGCATATTGTTTTAGAAGGGTTCATTGTACACACTGCTTTCTCAGAGATTTAATCGGAACGTGTACCTCCAAGATGTCGTACTTTGCGCCATAACGTGGCTACATACTTGGAAAAATGTGTTTAAGAGTCTGTTAAGTACAATTTACTTGTGACAATGCAATGATTCATTTGAAACTGACTGTGCAACTTCGTCTCTTCACTAAGGGGAAATAGGTAGGTGTGATGTGCATCTTGCATATGGACCTCATGAAGAAAGATTCCGTGTGCATAATTTAAAAACGAAACATAATTTAAAAGCGTAGCAAAAGAATTCTTGCAATGACACTGTTAAAGACAAGGTGGCCACAGGTCAATGGCCAACAGAGAAAAGAATGCAGACAACATAACAATTACTGGCCAGGTCTCATGATACATTCAATTAAATCGTGTATATCGTTTAATGATAAATCGTCTCTTGTGAATGAGCAATAGTAACAATATTGGATGTAGTTCATGGCAGTTTAATAATTAATTATAATTCTTATTCAGTTCAGTTATGTATTTATTATTTACATTCAGTTATGTATTTAGTATTTAATTCTGTGTCAATTTCTATAAATTGTTTGAATTGAATGCCAATTAAATTAATTAAATTTTAATAATTTCTTTTCTCTCCAGTAAGAGATTTGGTTATGTCGTCAAGCTATTGAAATAACAGTTATGAAAAGCATCTTATGTAATTTTATGTCTAAGCACATTAAGGCAGTTGGCGCGAATTCATTTGTTGCTGAAAAGAAAAATCTGAGGTTGGAAAAATATGGTTAGTTCCGATGTAGAACTAATATGCTCGCCGGTTGAATCAGGAAGGGAGGGTTAGTAAAATAAACACAAATTGGCACATCGGCGTAAAAGGGACCTACGGGGACCAGTGACCGCTTAGTTCTCTCACCTGGGGTCTATGCTTGCTGTAAAGGGAATCTCAGGGAGCACTTGTGTCTGTAAACGTTCCACAACCTCAGCCCCATAGCCTCACAGGAAGTCTAGTCTTCTGCATTGCCGCCCTCAGCCTTTGTCCTTTTCAATCGAAGCAATTTACTTGAATTTGCGGCCAATCTCCAATAACGTCGCTGCACTACCAGTGAGGGTGAAGCAGACAAAAAGCCAATCACTCAGATTAAATGCCATTGTTTCTTTGTCGCTGGTTAATGGGAGAATCGTGGAGAAGCTATGTGAAATTAATTAAAGTTTAAATTACCCACCCAGGCTTCCACCAAATAGTTCTGCGGTGGTGAAATGGGTTAAGGTTTAAGTAGAAAGGGGAACAAGAAACACAATTATTGAGAATTAAATTGAACTCGTAAGATGGATGAAGCATGTCGATTAATTTTTCACTATTCTTAATATTATAGAAACATTTTTATCATTTACAATAAAAACGTAAATGTTTAATCATTTACAAAGAAAGTAAATAAAAACGTTTGTTTTCTATATACTACAACTTTTATCATTACTATTTGATTTCTACGCGGTTTCCTCAAAAATTTCTAAAGTAAAGGTTTTTAAAACATATGAACTAACGAAACATTAAACTCAACAGAAATTGTTTGACGAAGTGCCATGTGTTAAGTTATCGATTCACACGATAAAGGATGAATTTCACAACATTTAAATGAAGTTAATGAACAGGGTATAAAGCATTATCTCGAAAAAGAATTATCTTTTAGGACCTTTGTCATTAATAGTTCATCAAAGTCACTTTCTTTTGTTCGTGACATCCAATGGTTTATCGCACTACTTTTTAAGTAAAGTTGTTAATGGAATAAGTATATACCTACCATAAGAAATCATTCAAAATTTGAAATTTTACATATTTTTTCTGAATATACGCTATCATTATTTTTCTGGAGATGTTCGTGATTATTTACTTACATATAAATGAACTGCTCTTATCTTATAAATTAACTGCTCTTCCTGCTGTAACTACAAAGCACCTTAAATTTATTTTTTCAAGCTTTTATTTAACTTCACCTGTTAGTTAGTATGTTTGGGTCCAATCTCGGAACTGCATTTAAATCAGTTCCTCCAAACCGATCGAGCTGACGTTTTACAGATAAGTATGGTTTGCGTGACAATAGATGATTATGGTTAGGTTTTACCAAAACTTACCCCAACAGGGAAGAATCGAAGTTTGTAATTAATGAGTGTATATCCCACTATAACTCTAGAATGCCTAGAGTTATATCAACCAAACTTCGTACACAGATGAGTGACTATCCAGTAATAAGAGAACCCTGGCACCTCTAGGGAAGGGTGTGATAACTAAAAATTTTAGAAAAAACCTATATTACATTGGAAACCATAGTTTTCGGTGTCGTCGAGATGAATAAAGGCACCTCCTATTCTGCATAAGTTCACAATCAGTCTATAGTGGAAATATGCCCTTAACACCCATGAGTCAGGGAGTGGGAATGTGGCGACGGGTAAAATTATGACCGAAAGTGGTGTTGAATACATCAGCCGCTTTGAACCGCTGAAAAGAAGACACTCTCAACGCAACTAAAGCCCACAAACATCCCCTCCATGTGGAATAAACACCATTTGAGGAGGGGTGCAAAAGGGATGAAATGTAAAAATGGTCAATATTGAGATCATTGTTATCGGGACCTCTGAAATTGGCAGTGTCATACCCTATAAAGCGTTAGTTCATGATCAGCCCTTATATATCCATAGCACATCTTGGGAAGGAATGTCCTGTTGATATATTCAAAATGACATCAGTGACTAGTTTTCGGCATCGCTGAACTGATACAGTGACATCCTGATAACGTATGAGTCTAAATTCAATCCTAAGGGTAAATAAGGCAATCATAGCACGTCTTGGGTAAGAAGTGGAGACAAGTAGAAAAATCGAAATGGCCGACACTGGTGTAGAATAGATCATTTTTGAGGTCGCTGAAGAAACAATGTAATCCGTAATGCCCTATAATCTGCAAACCTACTAGCACCCCCAACCAAGTAAGATATTTGGATATTCAAAATCCGTAATATTCAACACATATCATTCACGTATGTATGAATTTATTCTCATACATGTTCGCGTACTTCTCAATTACACGGAAATCGTCTCTTTGACTTTGTTTTCAATTTATATTTAATTTTTGCTATAATCGTAATATTTGTGTTTACACTCATGATGTACTTACTTCGTTTTCTATTGACTTCTTGTATGTTAATTTGTCTTCGTACCTAGGGTTTCGCATTTGATGATGTGGTATTTCAGATATTTTGCATCTGATTCTTTGTATCAGCATCGGTGAGATGAGATTCGTAAGTATTGCCCTGCAACCTTTCTACAATAAACAAAACTTCAAAATCATACCCGGATTGAATTTCCGTTCAACAACCTAAACTTTTTACTGCTGGACAAGCGTAGGTTTTCTTAAATACAGTGAACTCAAAACGTACGGGGAAAAGGTCTTGTAATAATGACGCGTTATCAGAAACGCATCGACTAAGACGTACTTACTAAAAAGCACAAAA
The DNA here is from genome assembly GCA_002313205.1 of Laupala kohalensis. NCBI lineage: Eukaryota > Metazoa > Arthropoda > Insecta > Orthoptera > Trigonidiidae > Laupala > Laupala kohalensis. Next base: position 469,000 of record NNCF01126068.1, read on the forward strand.
TACAATAATAAATAAAAAATCTTTTTAAAAACAAGCTTTAATTTAAGTCAAGTACTAAAAAGAATTTAGAATTGTTAAGATAATAAATATTTGGGCAACTTACCAATCAATTATATTCCTATGAAAATAATCGGTGTGAACTTTCCACGCGACAAGTTTTTTTAAACAATTAATTTACAAAAAGTATGAAATCATTTCCAGCGATAAAGATAATATGTACATTTATTTTTATTAGGATCTAGTAACGCGAAATAGGTATAGAGGTACCAGAATTTGGTATTGGATTACCTTAGTAAACACCTAAACTTTTTATTAATTATTTTATTATTTCTCATTTTTCTCTGACAGACATCACCTCTTTGTCATTTTGCTTCCGTAGCTGCTTCCATCCCACCTTGAGTAGACCGGCGCCATTCTCCTATTTCTTTGCTACGTCCTTTTGTCATGATTGTCTCTCGTACGTCTGTCTCCCTTTAATGCGTCCCTTTGCCGAATTGCTCCTTTATACAACATAATTGATTTTTTTCTTCTCTATATTATCCATTAATTCTTACTCGTATTAATTTATGGAAGATTTTCTTTGATTTTTCAGTTGGGCACTCAATGTGCTCAGGGAAAAGCAATTATCGCAGTGAAAAGGAATTTCTCAACGAATACAATTCCAAGGTATCGTATTTAGTGTACACGTTTTACTCTTTCCTCATATAATTTTAAGGTGGTATTACTTCTGTTTTCTAATGCATCTCAAAACCAAATTCCATTTGTCTTCTTCACTGATAAGTTCAGTACCATCTTCTCTTTTCTTTGATGTTCGTGATTTTTTATTTATGGTCTTAGGCCGGAAAGCCTTCTCTTCTTCATCACCTACGAGGTTCTTCATCTGCTCCTCACATATTCTCATTATTACCTCTATACTTAATCTCTCCTGCGTTTAAGCTCATAACGCTGCGGATCTCAGCCACTATTGAACTATTGTCCGTTTCCGCCAACGTGGAGGCGCGTGCTTATATACTTTGTGCAATGCTTTTTTGATCATGATAATTCTGTTAACATAGTCTTCAAACAGTTAGTATTTGTCCTGTGTCTCAATCAGTGTTCGTTTCTCAACCATTTTTAATACATCCTATCCTTTATACTCTTAATGTACCAACCACGTTTCGCACTATACCCCTAGCAATCCCATAACACGTGTATGATGTCTTATTATCTTGTCAACGATCGCACAAAGCACTATCCCCTTTACCTATCCGTCGTAAATTCTGCTTGAGATCTCTTTGACCTGTCATAAACTGCATGAACGCCTTGGTATGCATGAACCACTTGCTCGTAGACTGTGCAAATGTCACATTATCTGTTTAACAGTAAGTTACTCTTCCACTCCGTCCAGTTCACTACCATTGCTACCATCCCTCTAGTAATGCTTTTTTTAATTCCCCTCGTACCCTTCTCTTTCCTGCTAATATTTCCGTGCCATTCACTACTATTTTTCCAGGTTTATTCCGTTGGTGTCTATATTGTACCTTGCGGACCTATAGGTCTATTGGCCAAATTCCGCTCAACACATGTAACACCTCTGCTGATACAGTCCAATAGAGATCTAGGTATCGATAAGAGGCATTGTCGTTCTATCGACAGCAGACTTTTTTCATAACACAGATTCCCAATTCTATCGCCCCAGAGAGCACACCCATACTTTAAGACCGGACGAATCACGCCCATAAAAAGCACATTTAAATCATGTTTTGCTATATACTATATAGCAATGCACGGACTTTAGCTTTCACATACTTCTGATGCGCCTGGTAATGTATCCCTTCATTTAATATTCCCCCAAGTTATTTCAGCTCAGGTTAAGTAGGGGCAACAAAGTAATAATCAGGAAAATTAGGAACAAAGGTTTCTCATTTGCAATGTGTTGTGCATACTAAGAGTCTTAAATCCTGAAAGTTCCCCATAGATCCGAATTTCACATGAAAATATTTGACGGAAAATTCTGAAATTTGAGGTTTAGGTTCTAACAGTTGCACATCCGTCATAAATTTTTCTTCATCCCTAAATTTAGTGTTTTTTTATTTTAAAACGCTCTCTAATATACGTCCGGTATTTTCCGTAAATATAACCGATTTCGGTAAATTATCATTTAAGGTTCAAAAATGTGGTTTCAATATTTTTGGTTTTCCTTCAAGTGTCTACATATTGTGAATCATGGTCTAATTCACTATATTACTTGGAATAAAACTTGTAGAGCAACATCTTAGGTTTAATATTATGTGCAAAATGTTGGATTTTGAATTGATTTAAATAGCTGGAGAAGCGCAAACGAGGTGGGGCCAGGAGCAGTCTCCACGAATTGATAGGTAACTCCCTATCGTGTAGTCGTGACGCGCTGAGGGTTATATTGGGTACAAATTTTAAAATTTAATCCATAACCTTAAACAGTTTTTCATGAAGTTCATTGGTAATAACTTCTATCTTCTTTCACAACCCCTAGAAATCCCATATTATCTATTATTCAAAAGAATATCCTTATCTTATCAAATATAGAATAAAATCACCTTTCATTTCAAACCTTTCCTCTTCTTCAATACTAGAGTAAACATACGTTTTCTTCAGTAAACTGGTAAAAAGCTCTAAAATTTGCCTTGTACTTTCTTACTATTATTCGCTTCACTTAAAAACATATATGCTAATAAAAAATTTATTTTTAAAATCCGAAGCATTACTTGACAGTGTGTATATTCTGGCAATGCCATGGCCTCTGCTGTCCTGTCCTGTCACGTACACGTATAGCGTACCACGAATTTTCCTTAACAGCAAATATCCTATAGGATAGCGGTACATGTTGCAATTTTCCGGCCACTTGATACACTTCTTGTATAAATCGCACCTGTATATCTTTCAGCCGCATGTATTCTCCCAACTCCTGTCATGATAGTTCTCCCCTTTGCACATTTTGCTGATGGATCTTAAGCATATTATGTACTGTTAATCAGATACTGATGGCCATTTCGATACTCTCAACACTCTTTATTCAACGTACAATGATTATGTGCATTACCCCTGCGTTTGCAATTTACGCACTATCCATCGCACAATGGGCATATCTATGTGCTACTTTCCCACAGAGACCACATATATCGTACTTTTCCTTCCACACTTTTGCCACATTGCCGAACCGATGGAACTTATAATAACGTAATGGAGTCACATCTTCCTCCATTGTCACACTTATCATCTCTAGATAATGTCGCCCCGTTTGCACAAGTTTCTAATATGTCGCCCCATCCACTTCCACAACTTATTTTTTTGATATGCCATTGCGTTGCTTTTCCCTGTATAGGACTCTCAATAGCAGAGTACTCTCCATAAAAATTTCTCGCTACGATATCTTCCATTTTTTTCACTCCTACCCATTGGTATCCTGTAGATATTTACACACGGGCGTCGTTTACCAAGTACTCAATTCTGAATTTCTTTGTTTCCACCAACGATTTCCATAATTTTCCTTTCTCGACCTCAATTGTCAAGAATATAAATAGATTGTCTCCAGCTGTTTTCCGTAGCGCATCAATTTTTATTTTTGTTTCACTTATACGCAAAGCTTGCTACAATGATTCTTATAAATTAACCTCTCTTTGTGCTACACGTCGTAGTAACACTACTTCTTTACTTGCTACCCTCATTTTCTTGCTACCATCTGTAACATCATCGCATATGTTCCTCGCATGTCTTTTCTGCCGATATTTTATTTAGCACAATTTGCATCACTCGTACATTTGCTAAACACGGCATCAACCCGCTCTAATACTCCGTCCACCGGCTGCCTATATCTATCCTCCGAAATCCTCTGAGCACAGTCTTCTGCAATCTTCTTGACCCCCCTTTGCTGTTCCACAGTTCACTTTATTTCTTGTATCTCATTTGACCTTTCATCCACAACAGTCACTATCGCCTCCACAGTTCGCTCCTCATCATGCATCACTACTTCTAGCAATCTGCCCTCATGTTCATTCAATACATTGTTATTGTAGTATTTGTATATTCAATACAATTCAAAAGGGCTTTATTTTAACAAAAAATATACAATATATATGGCGGGGCTTAGGGCCCGGGCGCGTTACACATGCCCTAAAATGTACCGTAGGCTGTGAATATTACACTCTAGTATTCACTCTCAATGAACTGAAACAGTAACTAAAAATAGAAATATTGAAATATTTCGATTATTTTATAGGTAAATGATACCAGTAGTGGAAAAAGAAACTATTAAATGTTAATAAGTTATGATAAGAAATTTTTTGCTGTCATGTTTTTTTAATATTAATTTTATTTTTTAATGTTAGCTATTATTAAATATACTTTAATGACGTTCATTGTGCACCGTTGGGAAACGCGGAAAACCAACGGTTAGGGCAAGTGCGCTAAGCATAAAAAGAATCTGGTTGGTAACTGGAAATCTGTAACAGAACAAAAAAAAATCGGCGACAGAATCAAATAAATTCCTAGAAAGAATACATACTTATCTGCAGGGCAAATAACATATGCATACATACCAACATACCCAAATAAATCTTGTTTACATATTTACCTATATATACGTACATGTACCCATATTCCCACATGTACACATTTTTAAATCAATGAAAACAGACTAAAATAGAATACTAATATTACTACTACTAACACTTATATTAATAATAACAATAATAATTTAAACAGATTCAAATTAAGTGTGTTCATTCTGGTCAATCTCCTTCATCTGTTCCGCCTCCCTCTTTTTTCGAACCATACTCAGAAACTTGCCAAGGGGTAAAGTAACGGAGATTCTATTATCTCGCATTATTTCAAAAGCTAGAGTGTAATTTCTTGGTTTACGGTTGTATTCCCGCTCAAGAAGCCACTTTTTTACCTATTGCAGTGTTAACCCAATTTAGCAGAATGTGTACCCAGTCTTCTTGTTCCGTGCATAAAGGGCATTGCGAATCTCGATCTCCCATCAATTTCCTTAATTTCCATCCACCAAGTCGAAATCAAGTGTAACCTGCTCTTGCTACCTTGTTTAATTTGTCTATGTACGGTGTCTATGTACCCAGTCTCCTGCCACAATATTCTGCACGATTAGTAACCTCTTTTCCTGTCTCTCAGCCGTTATGTTTTGTTTCTCTGTCTTCAAGTCTCTGAATAATTAATTCATAATCAGATCTCGCCGGAGCTGTCTGCCACAAGTGTACTATACCAGCAGTTACAGTTATAGTTCTAATTTTTGACCCCACCAATCGTTTCACGTTAACTCTTAGCAATCGTATATATTGTTGTTCCTTTCCCTATTTCTTATTGAAACAATATTTAATGACCCTCATCTTAATTTTTATTTCTAACGGTAGAACTCCTAATTCCCAAAGAGTATCTCAGTTAGCTGTACTCGAAGGTACGACAAGAGTATTTTTCAAGAATTTATTTTAAAGTGAATTAAGTGATGCGCAATTCCCCAACACCCCATATTTCAGCTCCATACGCTGCTGCAGGTACGAATAGTGACGTGTACATTGTTACTACAATCCTAGGATCGATGTTAGGGATGGTACCAATACTTCTTTGGATTTCATTTAGAACATACATGCCTTTTTGTTTTGATTTTTGTACATGTCTTGACCAGGTTACGTTCATGCCTACTTTGACACCTAGATAAGTGTAATCTTTAACTTTCTCGAGAGGTTGACGTTTGTAATTCCAAATTTCATTTTTACTGAACAACCATCCATTTTTAAATACCATGACTTTTGTTTTACGTATGTTTATATGTAGAGACATTTTATCACAGAACAGCTCCAGCGTATCTAGACCTATCTGAAGTCCCGACGGTGTTGTAGAGAATAGAACACAATAGCAACCCCGGTATCTGTTTCTGTTCAGGAGGATCACCTATTGTGGGGGAATCTGTGGATTCCTCACATAAGTTTTTTTATTATGTCGTTAATAAATAATATAAATAACAACGGAGAGAGAACACATCCCTGCTTCACTCCCTGAGTTATTTGAAAAGTTGGAGTTAGTGTAGTATTATTTGTTTTAACGCATGCATTGTCAGAGCAATATAAAGTTTGCAAGGTACGAAGGAATGTTTTTGTCACTCCCTTGTCCGCTAATACACACCAAAGGATGTCTCTGTTCACAGTGTCGAAAGCTTTCTCAAAATCGACGAACACGCTGTTCAGCTTTCCGCGTTTCTTTCGAGTTTCTCTCTCGGCTAACGTGTTTACAATAAATAGATTATATATTGTGCTGTTGTTGCTTCTAAAACCAGCCTGTAATGTCGAGAGTTTATTTTCTAACTCGACCCAGAATTGTAATCTCCAGTACAGAATTATGGAATAAATTTTTCGAATAACATTTAGTAGTGAGATTCTCCTATAACTATTTTGATCGTTTATATCGTAGTCTGGAGAAACACTTTCATCGTTGATGTAATTAAAAAAGTCGGTTAAAAGTGGCACAATATCATTGGTTAGTTCCTTAATAAATTCGGAAGGAACACCATCTACTTCAGGCGCTTTATTGAGTTTTAATTCGCGAATGGTAGAAGATATTTTATGCGATGTAATACACGTATCTAGTACTGACACTTTATCGGCTGTAAATATTGCTTCTATTTCGTTACTACTTCGGGATGTGTTATCATTTCCTGCTAGAATAATTTTAAAGTGCATTTTCCATCCCATTGCATCTATGTTATTTGATATAGTTTTATTTCGTCCTGGTCTTGCAAGAGGTCAGCTTTACAACAATAGGCCTTCTGCCTACTCTGCGGCCTACTCGATGCGGCCTCTCGATGTCGCGATCATCAAGCTGCACCCCCAGTTGTTGTACAAGACCCCGCACATGGCTCTCGGAGTCGTGCTACGACTCGCCCTGTCGGTCAGGCACGCCGAAGATCAAAATATCATTTCTCCGGAACTAGTTCTCCAGGTAGTCGACCTTGCGAGATAGAAATTGGTTTTCTACCTCCAAAGTAACAATCCGGCACTCCAGTACCTCAACCCTGTCTCGATACCAATTGATATCTGAGAGGATTTTGGTTTGCCCGGTCAACAAATCCCTCTCTCCGGTCTGCAGGCCCTCCAGAACAGATTCATCGCTCGATCAAGGCCCGGGGTTTCGCTCGACACCACCTATAACGAGACCATGCAAATAATACTTAAACTTATACACTGCGCGAGGCAAGCGCCTACGCATGGTATATTTGTATATAGGAGATGAAGCTTGCTATTGAAGCTTATTCTACATGGAGTGATAGGAGGTAGGGTAGGTTGGGTGGTAGGCTATTGTTAGTAGGTGGACAGCTTAGCTGGGTTTACCAACAACTTGGCCCACGTGGAGCGGTTAGTAGGAGTTGTTAGTTACTGTAAGAGTAATTGATACTACGAGGAGGTGGATAAAGGAGCAGGGTTCGCTTTTCAATAGTCACAGCTATATGAACTGGGACATTAATGTGAAAAAGCTACAAGTATTTTCTTCTTCTTTTCTTTCCGATCAACTTTGGTCTATGCTGATATTCATTTTATTGTGTGTTCATACTGAAGCGTAAACCCACTATACTCTGTCAATAGTCCGTGTCACATTCCTTCTGTAGGTCGCGTCACATCGCTAACTATAGCATTCAGTAGAGCCGCATAAACAGTTTAAATGACCGTTCCTGTGTAACTGGAAGTACTCTGTTTTTTGCTTCGAATGAAGCCACTGCGTTACTTTTTAGTTAATTCTTTTGTAGACTCTGTTTTTGCTCTATGCACAAAAATTTGTCCTGTAGCATGCTACATGACAAATTTGAATTCCACCCAATGCGTATTTACCTTAATGTTTGCGTTTAGAGTTACGCGTAATACCGTTCGTGTTTGTTTTCTCAACTTCAAAAATGTATATCTCCGAAGTCATACGTCCAATTGAGCTAACATTTTCCAGGAATCTTTCTGAACCACTAATCTTAACACATTCACGAAATGTCACTCACAGTCTTCAAAAGTTCCGTTTCTTCGCTTCCAATTTCACGTAACTAAGGATGCCATGTTTCTTTATCACGTAAAATCATTCATATCTCGGCCCCTTTGGCGAATTTTTAAAAAGAAATTTCACTGGTGTGCTCAGATACATTTTCCCTGTCTTCTGAAGCTCAATTTACTTCACGAAAATCTCTTTTAGGTCACTTTTCATACTCTCATACAATGCTTCTGCTCACTCTCATCGAAACGATGTTAGTGATATCAATTTTTCTGTATGTGGGTGCGAGAGTGTTGATACATGTATATTAATTACCTTGCTACTGATTCTTATACCACAATGAAGGCCAGTATTTCATGCGTAACGAGAATACAATGACAACTAAAATACCACTTATAAAATAGATGGAATATTAAAATAATAAAAACTAAATTATTAATTCAATTTTACATGTGTTTGTAATGCATGAAAAAGGTATTTGATTTTATATTTAGTTATGTAAAAAATACATGACGAATCGTGTAAACGAAAGATTTTGAGAATAGTTTTTCAAATAATCGAACCATTACAAACATTTTTTCGAGCATGTTACGGGAAAGAATTCCATTACAAAAATATTTTACCCTAATCCTTTTCTTCAGGATAATAAATATTAAAAACACTGCAATAAATAGGCGGTAACCTAAAAATCTGAAAGCATCATTTTGGAAAAATTGTATACAATAACTAAGTTAAATAAATTGTTTAAATTTAACTCTAAATTCTTGTTTGCAATTTCACATGACAGATCTTTTCATATATTTTTCTCGGAAGATGTTTACATAAAAAGTATAAAATCTAAAAACTTAAGTATCACCGTTAATGCCTGTGATATTATTATTTTTACAAATATAAAATAACTAAAAATGTTTTCATGTTCTAAAAATTAAATGTAAAATATTCGTATCATACTCATAAATTTTCACTTTTAGTGATTGATTTCGTTGATGAGAAATCCTATCAAAATATTTCATATTCTTTATAAAATGCAGCAAACTTCATTCAATGTAATCATTCCTAATGTAAAGGAACAGTTTTTACCTAGGACATCAAATTTTGCAACAATTTGATACATCAAGGAAAGTAGACTGGACCATGAAACCCAAAATACAACTTATGTTATGTATGAAACACAAATCTACTGCGTCACGAGGTCCCAAATGTACCGAATAACAAACTATAGAATATTCGTTACCTCTCGCACAACAGACTTCGCTTGCACCAAGATTAACTTCGCCAGAGGCAACACGAAAGCTTACAGCGCAAAGCAGTCTCATGGAGCTGGACAGGGCAGTGCAAGTTGAGTAGTGGTCTATTCACTGGAGGCCGGTCGGTCGGTCGCCCTTGGCGCGCCGGTCCTTGGTGTGTCATTTATGGTGGAGATGGCGCGCTCCAGTGCACAACTCATTTGACGCAAAGGTATTTTTACAAACCACTGAAACGCTCTGGTTGACCTCAAATGTTCCTTTATGCTGAGAGGGCATGAGGTTATTCCGGAAATTTGCAATAATGTAAAGCAAAGTTAATTAGTAATAGTCACACTTTTCTAATATTGAAGCGAAATTATTTTTTGACACATACACCTTCGAAGAATGTAATGAACCCACTTCCACAAAGATACTTCGTAATTTTCTCCGATCACTCGCAAATAGATATCTATGGTTCAGTTCTATATTACTACATCACGATGTCTCATGATTTTTTCATATTGATTAATTTACAATATAACTGCGTAAATGTTATATCTACCCACTGAAAGTACTGTATAAAGAAACCCCGATAATGCAATATACTCATTAAGGTTATTGACTATCGATGAAGCATTGGAAGAATGACAACCAATTTGACTACCTCATACTTTTGCTTCACTTTATTGTCATTATAGCATTTCTCTAGGTTTCTAAGTATTCAACTTGAGGGCAAACGCTTTAAATTTGGATTTTCAAACTGAACATCATCTTCATAAGTAGGGTTCATACGCCAGATCTTGACACTTCGGGAATTAGAAACAAATAGAAACGATTCAGGGTACTTTTTCACGCCTGTTAATATTTTGACCTGATATTCAATTCCATCTAAATCATAAAAAATGCATGCTACACCAGTATATTAACTTAGATTATTTCGTCAAAATATTATCACATATGAACATTATTACTTCATTTTAATAACTGAGAAATAATAATAACTTGAAATAATTAAGGACTCTTTCCCTATGAATTGCTGCATTTCTATGGTTATTAAGGTATATCAAATAAATATATTGTCAATAAAGCTGTTACAAATTGTGTATGACCACGTGGAGGACAATAAAGTAAATTATTCTCGGGAAGCAAGGAAGTATGGCATCATCTCATATGAAACCATACCATCAATTCCAATCAAGGGCACTAAGGAGGGCGGATTTAACATTTCAGCCCACTCCTAAGATGAGAATAAAATAAGTTAGGTATGTTTATAATATTAACAGAATATTTAAAAAATTGTATATAAAAAACACGAAAAATTTAATTCACAAGTACCTATTATTACAAACAATAAATTATTTGGAAAATATTGTTTATAAATCGTAACTATTTAGAGCGATTCCACATCTCGAGCGTGATTTTCCTTTCGCTTCCAGAAGGTGACACATGATACAAAATTAAGAATATTGGTACACATCAATTTATATACAAAATGTATACGCTATTGATACTTGAATGGAAATTCTCTATTATATATATATGTGTGTGTGTGTGCGTGTGTGAGTGTATGTATGTGTCCGTCGTGGCCTCTGTCAGCGTGATTACTCGTCGACAAGTCATCCCGGGTCATCCCTGGTGGGGCACGGTAAAATTTATAGCTGTTCATTTTCATGTCTCAGTTTAAATAGCTGTGGCGTATGAAATGGGATAAACCCCATAATTCTCATGAGCGGATTTTTGTTTCCCGCTCCACATCCCGCTCAGAGAGAGCTCGCGGCTCGCCGAGCAGCGCCGCACCGGAGACCGGCGAAGCGAATCCCCGCGCCGCCAATCGGAAGAGGGTGGTGGCGACGGAGACGGNACGGCGACTGAGGCGACTGTGGAGACGGCGAGACGGGACAGTAGACGAGAGGAGGCGAGCAACCTCGGGTATCGTACCTCGCGTGCAAGAAGTTGGTGGACACGGCAGAGGCGACTGTTTGCGCCGGCATCGGGCATTCTACTCGCGTGCAAGGAGGCTACAACGTTATTCAACTTCACGGCTGCTGGGCTGCTTGTCTCACTGCGGAAATGAATAATCTCAGATGGAAGAATGTTTTTTTTGTTGAGTTGGATTTAATTTGTTTTGTTTTTGAATAATAAATAATTTGATTGTTGCCACGTGTTCCTGCCTCAGAGACTACCCGACAACCTCCGCCCGTATTGCCGGAGGTTCCTCTCGGCCCCGCAATAATCCGTGACATTTCTCTTTGGGCAGTGGTTTCTAAAGA
>NNCF01126068.1:480529-499159 GCA_002313205.1 Laupala kohalensis
TAACTTAACCAGAGGAATGAAATGGCGTTTCAAAACCGCACATGCCAATGTTGGATACCTTTCATAGTGGCGTGCCAAAATATTTATAAATTTTATCCCTACTTCTAAGATTCATCAACACTTGACTTACCTGGAGCCAAAAACAGTTTCCATTGCAAGGGCCCATGGGCAGTGGCGGATTTAATATTTATAAAAGAAGTTATTCAATAAATAGTACTGTTAATCAATTTAATTTATTTATTGTCAAAATTTGCGTATGAGACCACGTGGAGGACAATAAACTAGTTTACTCTCCGGTAGCCTGCAATGGACCATTCCATCAAATCTCATCAAGGGCCCTAAGGCAGAGGCGGATTGAAAAATTTCAACAAAAATTCCTCGATAAGATAAAAAGTTCCTAGATAGATAAGATAAGTAATTCATTTATTAATTCCAAAGTGAATTTTAGATATTTGTGCAGTAAAATTTGAGATTAATAAAACAAAGGTCTCAATGACTTTCCTGCCCAAGGAAAATCCACCTCTACCCGGAGGAAAACCGGAGAAAATCCGAGCCAGGATGGGACAACTCGTGCCAAGGTTGCGTTAAGTTAGAAATAAACTATTGAAGACAAAAAGGAGCAAAAACATCATGCATGAAAAGAAGGCATTTAATAGATATCTGGAGTACTATAACAATAGCGTGATAAACTTTAAGACAAATTAACATCACATACATCCGAACTCATGTGGAAAACAATATATTTGGAAAATTGATACTCTCATTAACTTCTTTTATTAAAATCGGTAAATTCTTTCGAATTATAGAAACAATACGACATTTGAAAACTTTTAACCGCAGATTTAAAGTGATTCAATTGATTTACATCTTTTATATTTTTGGAAAGGGAATTATACAAAATTATTCCGGAATGGTATGTGCCTCTTTGGCAAAGAGTTTTTTGATGCCATACTTTATCTAATGTTATTGCAATGTACTATATAGAATTTTACAACAGATTAATCTTATTTTGTACCAATTAAACCTCAAAATGAGTAAACCCCAAACGAATTGTCCGTTTTTCATTATGTCCACAGGCATTATCTTGGTTTTATGCTGGAGGTCACGGGTTTGTGTCCCGGTCGGTCGCAATTTTTACCTTGCATTATCTTGTTGTCAAAGTACATGCATGCAGACAGTGATGATGAGTCGTTGTGACTGCATTATACACAACACCGAAGACATTATATTATTTAGTTCCTTCTGCACCGTTTCTTGCCTTTAGAAAGTCATTCCGGGTTGTGGGTCCGTTGCAAGTTTCCTCCTGGAAAACGTCACTCAGTAAACCCTATACTCAGTGAACATACTCGTACAATTATTTCTTCTAATTTTATTTGGAAAAAGAGGAGGAAATTCACAAAGAATCTCAAATAAGAAAAATAACGACTTGGGAATTAGCCACATGAATAAGATTACTAAACCATTCTGCATCGGGATCAATATACTGCGGAATATGTCTGTTACGACAGAGTATACGTAAATATTTTAATCAATGATTATTAATTTTAGATTTTTTAGCAAAGTCATAAGTCAGATGTCCAAGGAATCCAAGTAAACGCACTGATCAGGGATTGTAGTAAATGACTATAAGTAATTTATAGGCAGGGAGGATGGTATATCAAGTTTACAAAAAAACGACTGATCCAGGTGCTTGGAAGTTTCCAAACAGTTTCGACAGAGGCGTTAAATGTTATATTAGGGATCATACCAATAGATGTATATCTGAAATACCGCTACTCTCTGAAGTCAGAGGGACAGATAAATGTTATTGGAGAGATATATAAACAGAGTGAGGTAAAAATAGGCCAACAAAAGAATTGACTCAATTACTAACAGGGCATGGTAATACAGGAGTGTATCTCAAAGGATTAAAAAGAAAACAGACAATGTGTACGGAAGAACACGAAATGGTAGAACATTTGCAGTGGGTTTGTCCGCTTTACACAGGAGAGCGAGCGAAATACTTGAATAATAAAAAATGATTAGATATATTCAGCACAAGACACAAAGAAAAATTGATAAAAACCAAAAATAAATATGAATTGTTTGAAGAGTATGTTTGGAAAATGATAACGATAAAAAAGGTGCTAGAGGGAAGTAGATAATGCGCATGCTTCCCCGCGGCCAGGCACGGACAAAGCTTTAGTGGCGGCCAAGATGCGCGGTGTAGAAGACACAATCAAGTTAAGATAAAGCAAGGAGAATAGTATTGAGAACCTTGTATTCTAATGTTATGCAGACAAGGTGGCCAAAGGTGAAAAATACATTTTAAAAAAGAAGTAATTTATAAGCACACGCTAGAAATGATCGTGAACAATAAGATTGCAAATTGCCTCACTGTAATTGATGCTATTCTATTGTTGGGTTGATATACTGACAAATAAAAGCAAACGCGTATGAATGAATCGTGATTAGATTTTAATTCATCATTCAAAATTTTAAATTCATAATTAACGGTCATGATGAGGGGAAGCGTGGGATTGAAGCGGGAGACCACTCCCTCTCCGTGCAGCGAGTCACACGGATTGTGCCCTATACAACTCAATACATTTACCCTTCCCTTCTGTAGTTCTTAGCGGGGTTCACCGGAAGGGAGCCATGCGTGCGACTGCTGCGATTTCAAACATCATGGTGGAGTATTTGGACGTACGTGAGGAAAGCTGTTGGGCGTAGTAGTGAACTTAATTCACTAAGAAGTATTCATTTAAGATAAATGGAGGTAAAGCTCATAAAAGGTTTATAGGAAAAGCACAAAATGAAATGGAAAAGCAATGTACCAAGAGGAATATATCAAGAAGAAAGAAATTAGATAATCAAAGGGAGATGGAATCATTTATTTTTACCCGAAGTATATATGAAAGTTTATATGATACACATTTATATTCACAATATATCGAAGGACCGATCTCAAACACAAAATGTGGCAAGAGTGCCAGGATAGGCGACAATGAGAAATCTGACCAAATTCGTGCATTCTGCATTTTCTTAACGGAAAATTACAATTTGATATGAGAAGGGAATTAAAATTTTAATTTACATTCACACATAACTTGTCCGATGAGAATCTTTATAATACTGATTTATTATGGATATTATTGTATTTCAACAAAATTCAAGACGATTTTCCTCCCCTTCGTCAGAGACTGTTTGGAGTTTGGCAGCCTTAGGGTGCACCGTTGTGCCTAATCGACCGAATGGTCTGGAACTTTGCCAAACCCCTCCCACTTCTCTCCGCGCTCATGTTGTACAACCCCTTTCAGGTACGATGTCGCAGACAGGGAAATGTCAGCAACGGGAATGCTATAGCAGCTGTAGAGACTGCACGGCTGGCCAAGCAACGTTCTCTGCGGAAATGGAGAATCCAAGCAACCCCGAAATACTCACTTTCGGGAAGGGGGGGGTAAGTATTCAAGGGACCTGTTGGTTGGTTTGTTGGTATAAATTCATCACTAGTCGTTGCTCACGGCTCCAGAAGAATATTTACCGTGGTGAGACTATACGCGCGTGACTCTTAAAATTGATTGCTATCATTTGTTAATGCCTCAATTTTCTGCTCTCCGAATATCTAATCAAAATCGAATGAAAAGCAAAAGGCAAGAGAAAATAATTTTTGTAATTGTTAGTTACATAACATCAGAGTTATAAATGTACCAATATACTTAAGTATTCGCGGTTTTGTCCTCGTGAAATTAGTTATTCGCGAACGAACGAACATTCCATCTACACGGATGTGTAACAATATTGTCAACATGAATGTTACAGACATATGTTTCTGGTAAATAATTTTAAACCTGTGAAATTGATGCACCTAAAGAGTACCTTGTGCACTGCCCAAACGTAATGCTGCGAGATATTGTTTAATCATAAACAGTTTGTCTGAAGTTGACGAAATGTGTTTCTTTTAATTTAATTATTTCAGTGTATATATTTTCTTGATAAAATCTTCATTAGTGTTCATTATTAGTCCTTTTCAATGATACTACAAGGAAATAATCTTGTTTTTGAAACCACCATGTAATGAAAGACGAAACTTATCGGATAGAGCTTAATCGCATAAATAACTGAAAAATAAAAATGCAAAACTATTCTTTTGTGTTTCTCAATACCAGTATAATAACAAAATACTGAACAATAAAGACATTTTGAACTACATAAAATTCATTAAGGCGTGAAGGAAAAGAAGACAGACAAAACATGTAATCTTGCTGTGTCAGTACCTTGCAGCTGGTTTATCTTGTATACTGATATTGGTTTCTAAACGCATTCATGCCATTTTTCCTTATATAGTACTTCACTTGTCATCTTCCGTCTCTTCGTAACTTAAAATTTTACACTGAACATTAAATTAATATAAAAGTACACGAAGTTCATTTCACAAGTCTATGAAAAATTAAAGTACTTTATTTTGAATTTTAATGTCTAAGTAAGAATTATAACTACATAGCACACTTAAATTTAATGCCACTAAAATTGTGCCAGATATTTTTAAGTCACAGTTTCATGTTTTTCATCATGGGAACTGAAATAAAATTTCGCACAGTTTCATATAGATTCTGCACACGGACTACATGAGCCTCTCTTAACAGAATGGCTTTTGCACCCGAATCTCCACATTTGTTGCAGAGCATTGAAGATCTGTTATTCCCCATACTCCCGCAGAAAAAAACAACTATCATGCTTCCTATTGTCAATGATTGTTGTTGGAGAATACCACTGAATCCCGTTAAGCTGCACTATCATATTTACGCAGCGATGAGTTTGTATGCGTTGCTATGTATAATACAAATGAAGTTATTATCATATCTTAGTTTGAGATTCTCTGACTGTAATACTGGGCTCTATTTGGCGCAGTCACACATATTGAACTGATAATGTAATATTTTTTGTGGGGGGCTAATGAAATGCAAATATTTATTTTCTTAGAATTTAATCAAATAAAAGATTATATTTATCATTTGAGGAAAATTATTGGATTGCACCTACGAGTTTTAGATGACTCATGGATACCAATGAGTAAAAAAACTTCGCATGAAATTCAGGAGTTGAATCCACGTGAACAGTTAGTACATGTTTCGAATATCTGAAAACTACTTAAACCTAAACAAAGCACTGAAATTCATTAAAAACTAAGCATATAAATGAATTTTCTTATTTATACAAATTTGAAAGCATGGTTTAAGAATAAAAAGAGAGTATCACGTTAAACATTATTGTTCACAATTATATATTGATCTGAACGTGTGGTGATCATATAATCCCTCGAATAGTGAAAGTAGCAGAAAAACGCATGTAATACTTATTGAATTTAAAGAGTGTTTATTAAATATACCACACATTAGCAAAAATAGAAAATTGCCTCAAGATATACTGGTTAATGCATCAAGTATAACATATATTTAAGTCACGTAGTAGATAAATTGTTGACACACGTGGAACGTGCATTGAATTTACTGTGTATTTAGTGCATGACATATAGTAAAGTTAAATATGCGAACATTGATTCTTGACAGACACACATAGAAAAGTCTTGAAGTATGCATGTTTATAGTGAAATAATGATGAATGAGAACAATACGTAAAATTCTTAAAGAAATAACTACACATAAGAAATCAAACATATGGAAATCTCAAGAGCTCTTTAAGAAATTGAAATTAATGCTTAGCTTATGGAATGCTATACCCATGGAATGCTGTATCGATGTCTTGGAGCCCCCCCCCCCCAACGTGTTAAGTTGCATATGGAGTTGAATTCTCCAACAAAATGTCCAAGTGTCAATTTCTAATTCCAGTTAAGCGAGATAATGTTCGTACGTGATACTGCTGAATGTGAAGTCACAGTTAGTGCCTTAATGGAATGTTCACATATGTCTCGGTGAATTCATACAGATGTGTTACGACACGTGTACAATCAAAAAAACTTCTTGAATTTCACTGTATTGTTCACAAGTAAATACATAACTTGAAGACAAAACCATTTCTTTTTAAATTCATTTTCTCGCCTAACTCTTTACACCGTCTTGTCTGTTACAAAGTTATTACATGCCACTGGATTTATTTGTCCTTTTAATATTATATTTTATCCTGTGAGTTTACTATTGACACTATTTTGAAGACTCTGTTTTTGTAATATTCTCTTCTTACGATGGTTAGTCGTTATTGTTGGTCTCTTCATTGAAGTCATGTCTGTCGTCTCCCATTCAGTTGTGTCTCGCTTTTCAGGATGTCTCTTATCATTCCCATTTTGGTTATATATTCCTGATATTTGCTGAAGTGTTTTTCTTTGTTAATTGATTTCCTTTTCTGCTTTATGTCCCATGTCCCTTTTTGCATGATGTAATCTAAATCCTCTTTTCGTTTCCATATATTTCACAATCCCATAGTACGGGGTCTGTTTTTTCATCACCTTTTCAACATAAACATACTGAGCTTTCTTCGCGACAAATCCGCTTGAGATATGTATAAAAAATTTCCGTGCCCCGTTAGAAAATCCATTACATTTGAATTGAATGAAAACAATTTTTTATTTTGATGGCGATACGTTACCTTTGGTATATACTCATACGTAAGTCGTCCATTTACAGTGATGTCCCTCTTGGTAGGCCATCTTATGACCCCAAATGCAACATCCATACACAGGTATATTTCGTAGAACCCCTTTATACAATGACTGAACATCCTTATTTTCTTTGTTAAATTTATTGATGCCTACCCACAGAAGATTGTAATATATTTTTTTACGTTTTGCACTGCATATTCTATGTTCCTGGAATAAAAGGTTTTCATTAAAAATAATTCCTTAATATCTTATTTTTAACAATATATTTTGTCCCGAAAGTTTTACTATTGTTTTTTACTTGATAAAATTATCCATATTGTCTTTGTCTTTGTTTCCGATAATTTCAATTCATCAGTAAAACAGAAGTTATCTAAGTTATAAATTATTTCTTGTGCTTTGGTTTCCATACTGTTTCTACTATTTGCTTCCACCAGTCCTGCCAAATCACCTGCATGAGCGATAAATTTAATATTCAGGCTTTCTAAATAACATAAACTTTAGTTCATCATATTATTCCAAACAATTGGTGCCATGACAAACCCTACAAACCCCCTTTGACACCTTACGGATTATTTTCTCTTTTACAACTTATCCTGGAAGTAAGATGTTAACAAATTAAATAAATGTATTGGAATTTCGATTTCCTTCATCATTCACATAAAATTAGCCAACTTACCCGCATCAAATGCTCCATCAAATCAACATCGAAGAAGACTCACAATATTGTGTCTCTCACTCGCTTATGCCATTCAATAGGCGTTCTACAGCATCTTCCGTACTTTTTCCTTTTCTGAATCCATACCGTAGCTCATGAATAAACACTTGATTTTCAATACATTGTTGGAGTTTTTGTCCCATCCATGACAAAAACATTGTCGAACATTGAAGAATGGGTGTGTCTTTGCTCAAGTACACATGTACACACAGTTTCCCATTGTGAAAATGTAACCGGAACGCCGAGTAGTACGGGTGCATGGCACGGCTACACATCAAGGACATTTTACGTTACTGACGTATTAACGCGAAATAATTTTATTAAAGTAAATTTTTTACTTTTACCAACAAATCGTGGTAAATTTCAGCATTAACCAAATTAATTTCATGATACTTCAAAATCAAAGCGATATCAGCTTGATTTCGAACTTTTCACAACGGATTTATCATTTTCAGACTTTGTCCTTAACATACCTTACATTCATTCAATTCAATTTCAAAAGGGCTTTATTATAACATTAAATATACAATAATACATGTGGCTGAGCTTAAGACCCGTGCGCCTTATAAAGGCCCTAAAATGTGTCGTGGGCTGTGCATACTATACCCTAGTATTCACTCTCATTGAACTAAAGCAGTAACATAAAATAAAAGTATTAAACGATTTTGATTATTAAACATGTAACTAATATATGTAGTAAAAAAGAAAAAAAAATTATATAATGTTATTGCTATTTGTTATTTATTTTAAATCTCAGCTATACTTCAGTGACTGTTTTGTTCATTGAGCACCGTTGGGAACCACGGATAACCAACGGTTAGGGCAAGCGCGCTAAGCAAGAAACGGATATCTAGAGGTAACTGGTAATCTGTAACAGAACAAAAAATTCGGCGGCAGAATCAAATAAATTCATAGAAAGAATACATATTTATCTTGAGGGTAAATAACATATGCAGACATATTACCATACCCAAATAAACCTTATTTACATATTTATCTACATACACGTACATGTGCATATACTCATACCTGCATGTGTAGACTTTATGAATAAATGAAAGAAAACTAAAATAGTAATATTACCACTACTATCACTAACAATGATGATACTAATAATAGTAATAATAAAAATAGAAATAATAATAGTAATATAATAATAATATAAGCTGGTGTAGATTAAGTATGATCATTTTGCTCAATCTCCTTCATCAGTTCCGCCTCCCTCATTTTTCTATCCATATTCAGAAACTTGCCAAGGAGTAAGAATATACCTTACTTACAAAAGGCACCTTACACACAAAAGGGAATCTGTGTGTCTGCATTTACGAAGCGCAGGGCAGAGACAGAGAGACTAAGAACTTCGAAATTTGGCATAGTGTTTTTAGTTCGAAATGTGGTATGATTTGTTCGAAATTCGATTTTGATCTTTTTTAAACAGTTACTGTAAAACTTATTTATAAGATGGTGTTTAATTTCTGTATAATTAGGTTGAGATGTGTTAAACAGAGGGTTGTATCTCAAGATAATAGGTTACTATATCAGTTAGTGGTTTCGTATCTTAACAGGCTACACGATCATTTTGCTTCGTATTTAGTATAAATCTGAGTGTGACTTTTACTGGAATCTTCTTCTTCTTTATCTCAGCCTTTTTCCACTTCATGTGGGGTCGGCGTTGGATTTTCGGATCCTTCTCTTCCACAAATGTCTGCAGAGTGCCTCCTCTCCCTTCCAACCCTTTTCACTTATATCTTCTGCTACCTTGTCTTTTCATCTCATTTTGGGTCTTCCTCTCTTCCTTACTCCTTCAATTTCTCTCCTCTTCTCTGCACGTGTCCATACCATCTTAGCCTACTTTCTTGAACCTTCTTTCCTATAGGTTCCACTTTTACTATTCCTCTGATGTAATCATTCCTTATTCTGTCTACTTTTGTAACTCCACTCATCCACCTCAGCATTTTCATTTCTGCCACTTCCGTCTTCCTCTCTTGAACATTTGTAATCGGCCATATTTCTGCACTACACAGCATTTCAGGCCTCACCACATATTTGTACAGCTTTCCTTTCTTCTTACAACTGACCTTCCTATCGCACAGTGCTCCACTCATTTTCTTCCAGTTCACCCATATACTATTAACTCTATGCTGTATTTCGGCCTCCAGTCCACTTTTACTGGAATGTTGTATTAAAAATAAAATTTCTCACATTCCGTAGATTCCATGAATTGTGTTTATCACTATTGCATACATCCATAACATTCCGCATATTTGGTCACGTATAACTCTCGGTTAGACACACAATACTTGGATATTTTTCTATTCGGTTTATTTCCATAGCAATTTTTCTGTACTGGAAATAGGAACAGTTTCTGAGCCAGAAATTAGTACAATAATATTACTAATAAAGAATAACCACCTAATGAAGGAACTTTGATGAATAAGTATTCTTCACGTTCATTATTTAATACTTAACCTTATAGAACAACTTTACAAGCGTAAACTCTTCCAGTTTGTAATCACATGAATAATGGCAATGCTTCGATTGTGAAAAGAACTCGATATTTAAAGACTTGAAATTACCCTATTTAGAAAGGAATATGACTCCTGGTTATATTTATACCGGTCAATATGGATTAAAGTTCACAATTGTTTAATATTATACTCAATATTCATTTAATGAAACTTTAAATGACTTTCAAAAACCCTAAATTACGTCATGCTATATAGTGGTGTTCAGATATTTTTTGAACTATAATGTCATTACACAAGAACAATCTAGTGGACTCTGTACATCACGTACTATTCTCGCCATCGATCGATGTGATCAGACGGGCGTCACGACGCCTGGCGCTTCGAACAAGATAGCAGTGTGAGTCTCATCTAGCGAGCCAAGCCATGTCGGCTTGCGCTCATCACTCGCTCTGGAGCAGCAGTCTCTGGCCAGAACTCGACTTGCTCTCACCACTTGCTCTCTACCAGTCGGACTGCAGCACTCACTCGCCTCGCCAGCAGGTATACTCTTCGGCAGTCAGTCACTATACCAACTTACTGAGCAAGCGTCAGTCCGCAACCTATCTTACTTGCTCTCGGGCTCTCAGCAACCGGACAGTCTCATCAGGAGTTCGCTCACTCATACTCGTCCTGCCAACATGTGAGTACTCATCAGCAGACGGCAGTCGCTCACTCTCGCAATCGGCAGTCGCTCGCTCACTCATCCCAGGGTCTCACTCGCCAGTCACCCTCCTGCCATGAGTCTGTCACTCCACAATTGACTGGGCAAGCAGACAGTCATTCACTCGCCTCGCCATCATCACGCCGCAGCGTGGCAGCCGCGCCCTGTCGG
Source organism: Laupala kohalensis (assembly GCA_002313205.1). NCBI lineage: Eukaryota > Metazoa > Arthropoda > Insecta > Orthoptera > Trigonidiidae > Laupala > Laupala kohalensis. Next base: position 491,179 of record NNCF01126068.1, read on the forward strand.
CTCTCGCTGCGGGGCCCACTCACGGCCACTCCATTGCACTAACGCCATACGAGCTGGATCTGAAGGAACGTCATCTCACCTCATCCCAGGGTCTCACAGGCGTTTAAGTTTTGTACTATCAGCATATATCATTATTTTCATGTTATGGTCCTTCGAGCCATCCCCCATGTGCAGATATTTTTCTACGGGAAATTGTCTACACAGTTTAATTAATATTAATTCCAAATATAATTATAAAGATAATTATGAAAATATTTTTCTGTAAAATATAAATTTTACTTAACACATTCAAATTTTATAATAAAACTGTTAAAGTTGTGAAATAAGATGTTTGTCTATTTCACGCGGATGAAAATATTGTAAGTTACGAAAACATGAATTTAGTTTTTAACAAGCATAAAAATCAGAATTTCTGAAAGTTAAGGATGAAGTGAAGTGTGACCACATATTTGAATCGGAAAGCTTTACATCATTCGTTATTTATGTAAGAAATCACATAAAATTTATAAACTAAATATGATATTTCTATGAATATCAATCATTTAAAAGAATCTACATTAATATTGATGATGCCTAGTAATAGTAGATGGATGTTTCGACTGCACTTTATACTATATATTAAATAAAAGACATCGTCCAGCAGTAAATATTCTATATACTACGCTTTCACTTAAAAATTAAGCAAAAGCTACGGAGCGAAATAATAGAAAAAAAACTTTTGCTTAAAACATTACTGCAAGACAATGCCTAGTAAATAATAATACCAAATTTACATAGTAAGAAAACATGATAAAACATCAAACACAAATCTGAAGAAAGAATTTTTTTTTCAACTTATGGCATATTTATATAAAGCACGCTCCTAAAACAAAACATAGCAGTTATAAAATGAGAAGAGAATATTTCACTTCATTGGGAGTGAAAGGTTTGTCGAGCAATTGATTTGCAGTTAATTCGGTTTTAAGGTAGAATGGTTGCTTGAAACTCCAATCAAACAAAAAAACAATGTTATTTTTATAAAATATTAATAAAAATATTCAACAAAAAATAAATAACCTTACTTAAGAGAATATTTCTTTGCATTGTAATATCAAATTAAGTTATGCATCATGCGTGAATGATTTGTATACAATATGGGTTCTATTAGGGCTTTGGTGCCCATGGCTGAATGACCTGAAATGCTTGTCCCAAAATTTCAGGCTATTTGCGACTCGAAATATTGGGCCGGCCCGAAATATTAGGTCGCGAAGAAACCTAAAATATTTTCGCAACCGAAACAACTGTCGTCATTGATCGGGATCGAACCTGCTCTCTGGAGGTTGGGAGGCCGCTATGACAACCACTCAGCAATCGGCGCCTACAGGGATAATTCTGAGCGATGGTTTTGGAATAATTTAAGGAATTAAGTAAATAAATTGAATTGAATAAGAGTACACATATGATTAAGAGTTCTATTACAACTGTTTAATGTAAAACTTGTTAATTAGTTTTAGATTTTATAACAAGTAGCCAATTTGTTCAGTTTTGAGAAGTGCAGAAATTTGAAATCCGTCACTGCCTTTGGACTCATATCGGAATTGCATCTCGAGTAAATTGCTCTTTGTTCATTTGCGTTGTGTAACTGCATTTTTGACATTGAATAATTTATTTGTGAAAAATTTTCTTATTCTCCATATGGTAATATTGTCAGGGCGACAGCGGTTTCCCACGTTAGAGGGGGAGAACCTGTATCGTCCGACTTTAAGGGGAGTTGGCTACAAAGGAGGTGGGAGATGCTCTAATCTTATAGAACTAGCGACAGGAGAAAAGGAGTAATAACCGCCTCATTCTCAGCATTGACAGACATAGCTTTATTTACCCAACTCACCCAGAGTGTGGAGAGCGGCGGCGTAGAGCGTCCGGGGACGAGACAGTAATACTGACGGATCGCATGGCGAGTCTTGTGCAATATTGTGAAGTTGTGACTTCAGTGAAGATAGTGTCAGAAAATAGGTTCGACTGAGACAGTTGATGTCAATTCAGACCGAAAGGAGACGAGGTAGGAAGAATTCGGCAGAGACCGTGAAAGTCTATTCCGACCGAGGAGTGTTGTAGAAAATTCGGTAGAGACCGTACATGTCAATTCTAACAGACAAGGCGGAGTGGAGTTACATATCTCTCTCTCTCTCTCCTATATATCTCTACTCTTCTCTCCCTCGCGAGTGCCAATGTCTCGCGTATTTATATTCTGGCCCGCGCTCAGTCTGAAGTTCTGTATCGTTTAGGTAAGCACTTCAGATGCGCGGGACATTTGAGCCCGCTTCACGACAATATGAATTCTGAGATTTCATTTTTTGACAATAAATTGTTTATTTATTTGTAAATTATTTTTTACCGTTTGACAGCAATGAGCTATTTTTAACTGCAGTTAAAAATAGTTGTTGAAACTGCGGTTAAACGCTCAATAGTCAATATTTTTATGCACTTAGGAAATTTCGTTATTTGACCAGTGTCTCCTTGTTGATTGTAGGCAGACTGTTAGTTATTTATCATTATTACAAATGTTTAATCAATTTCCATAATAAGCAGATAATATTTCACCCATTATCCCTTTTGATTGGAATTGGTGTGGTGAGTGGTGTCATTTCAAATTTTTGTTACGGAGTACCCAATAACATTACTTATATTTGTTAGGGTTTGGTAATTTCAGAATAAAAAAATAATAACTCGTTTGATAACAAAACCCTAATCGCACATTTATTTGTGCATAATATTTATTTCGCTGGGTATCTCCCACGTAATATAAATTCTAAGGAACCAACAATATAAAATGCATACATTTCATGCCAGAGGTGGTTCTTGCATTTCTGGCCGGCCCAAAAATATTTCAGGCCGAGACCAATAATAAACGTTTCTGCCTGTGGATGATTTGTTAACTTCGGTTTCTTGCTTTTATATCAGAAAAAGAAAGAAAATACCATGAAGTTATACAACAAACTTAAATGTGTCACGATTATTCACATCTTTTGGATATCTCATGCAAATTTGACATGGTAAGTGCCAAAATTGTATTTATCATTTTGAAAGACAAGAGTATTTCTTTCATTTAAAAACAGTTTATAGGTCTCTTAACCAGTCACTCTAACATACGCGTTTTTTTTTGTAGTGAGCTCATCCTGAATTGTCCTATTGCTAGAGTAGAATTATTGTTCGCAATGTAAATTCCGATTGTGTACTCCCGAGTTTCAAGACTGGTTTAGTAAAGAAGACAGTGGCTATGCTGATTCTGGTCGCTTTATTGTTGATGCACTGCAACTGATGGTAAGTGAATCTTTCGACAATGGTGGTGAGAGCTATCATTTTGACACTGAAGCTGGTGGTGACGTGAATCGCGGAAGAGGAAAGTGAAGACAAAAGCCTTCTAAGCTAACAACGGAGCACCGAAGGCTCTCTGAGAGCTTCTACTCATGTAAATGGTAGTGTTCAGAATCGCGTCTCGTGGGCATTCTCAGCAGAATCAATGGATGTGAAAGGTATTTGTAAGACCTCATTGAAAGACATAGTTAAAAGGAATTATTCGATGTAAATAACGTTTCCAACGGTTAGAAGAACGGAAAAATATCTGAAACTTAGAAAGTAAGTTTATTTCACTGCGTCAGAAAGAGTTTCAATATCTTAATTTTTTAAATATTTTTTGTTCATTTCACTACGTATGGCACATGCCAAAGTTTGTTACATTTTAGTGTAAATATACCAAGTCATATTATGACTTTTGAACAGAGAAGAATAAGTCTTTGTGAACGCCTACAAATAGATTGTATCTTTATTAATATAGTTTTATAATTACTAGTCATGTAAAGTACTAGACTTTCTCCATCAGAGTCAAAAAAGTAAATTTTATGTATTACTTTCGATCAACTTTGGACCATGACACATAAGGTTCTATTCTACATGGGTAGATATATCGTGAAACATTTTAAGGGAAACAGCGTCGAGATAAACCTTGGAGGCCGAGTTATTAAGTATTGCTACTGCGATGGTTAGTGGAAGAGGGTTCCCTTTTCCATCATCTAAACAATATGAACTGAGACATTGTAGTGAAAAGTTGCAAGTTTTCTGGCCCCTCCGGGAATCCTACCCAGGGAATCTTCGTGGCAAGCGATGACACTGACCTTGAGGTACCTAGGAGATTTATACTCATTCCAATATTCATTATTAACACAACTCGTTCACAGCCATGATTATCATTATAAGTGAGACATCTGGGTTCAACAAATAAATAAATAAATTTATTGTCAAAAGAAGCAGCCATAAACTGCGTATGACCTTCTGAGAACAATAAACTAATGTGCAATAAATTAAAGCAAACAAGGGACCATCGATTCCGATCAGGGGCCTTTTAACCCAATCAACAAATGTCCAGAAAAGGGGTGGACATGGAAGATAGAGATTAAATTTAATAATAATAATAATAAATTTATTGTAAAAAAGACAGTACAAACTGCATATGACCACGCGGAGGACAATAAACTACTCTCCGGAAGCAAGCAAGGGACCATCCCATCAATTTTATTCCTCAGGAGGAGTTGTTAGGAGGTAAACATACTACAACACCCCAGTTTTAACAGTGACGCTTAGGGGTTCAAAGGAATCTATTTTTGAATTTTCGCTAATGTCTCAGAAACGGCGGGTCGTACGAAAAACTATACTCTTAGAAAAATAACGCTCTAAAATTTTCTACAAGGTTGTACCTGTACATTTTTTCTGAATAACATAATTTTCGAGATTTCCGCCCGTAAAAAGTGTTAATTTATGAAAAAAAATTGTTCACATTTTTTAAGAGCTCAGCCCCTTGTTTTGCAGAAAAAGTTACAAGAAACATTGTAGAACATGAAATTTAATTTAAATGTATAAGAATGTTTACTATTTTATCTTCAACTGTTCCAGGGTTTTGGCGATTAGAAATTATCAGGAGAATTGGCACACTTTGAAGGAAAACCCTACATCGCAGTTTCTGGTTTTTGGATAGTTATTTGTCGTTTTATATTTGATTCATATTATTTTGCAGTGGGTATAAAGAATTTGGGAAGTGAGTGTATAACAATGGTAATTCATAAAAATGAAATTTCGTAAAAACTATGAGCATTAAATGCATTGAGAATTAGGAATGCAAAAATGGATGGCGTTATTGAGCATCATTGCAAGAATATAATTAGTATATTATGAACAAAAAAGTAATGCATATACCTAAGAATATGAATTAAGAAACTCTTGCTCGTTTGAATTGTGATGATTACGCTTTTGGCTAGTCTATTCCGGACAGGATATGTAGGGAGAAGTTCCATTTTATCAAAAACTTCTTTATTTACCAAACCGGCCTCAACATATTGACAATAATGTTGATAACCCTGACAGAAGATATGATTCAAAATTTCTTGTGGTGCAACTCGCTCTTTATTCAACACACAAGTAGGTTGTCATTTACCTTGCGCGGAAGTCCCACACTTCTGAGAGAAATTAGTAATCCAACCAGATGCGCCTGCAGAAATGTCCGGAAGGAATGTTTCTCCGTGAACCCGTCGTGGTAGACACGAAATGAACGGCTTTATTATGGAGACTGGTAGCGAAGGGGGTTAAGAGAGCTCTCCTTGACTGGAGCGCCACACCACGTCATAATGAATTTTTGACCAGTTTCTGTAGCACCATCAGGTGACGAGAAGGAATTTAGAACCTCAGCTGTGCTATGCATACACTTCTTTTTCTGGTTGTGTTTGATGAAACCAATTTTACAACCACGAAAGGTCCCAGACATGATATCGCAACATGTGAATGTTTGCAGGAATATAATTTCATTCAGTTCCAGTAGCGGCACCAGTTGGATTGAGAAAACATTGATTTCCAACTTTTCTTGGCCAGGTTTGAAAAGTAATGTAGTGTTGACATCTTCCCAAATGACAGCCACTTTGATAGTTACTTTTTCCAACGACAGTCGTTCCTAAACGATTACTCGACAGCCGTTCTCCAACATTACATGATGAAAACAATTTCAATATTTTAAATTCCACGTGTCGTTACTTTTTAATTTAAAGGCGTAATTGTTGACCTTTATGCATTCTCATAATTGTAGTTTTCCTCATTATCAATTTTTTAATAAAAAGTATTGCCTTCTCCAAATTAAATGAAATCAGAATATTTGTTTCATTCTAGCGCGTTCAATGAGAATTTATTCGATAATTCATCTGAAATTGAATCAAATCAGTAATTAAAACTAATTTAATAAACATATTATATGCCAGAATTGTATGAAGTAAAGCAATTACAGAGGCAAGTTTTCATTTGATGAACGTGGATTAGCTGCAGAGTATAAAGTAATTAAGTTAGCGTCACAAATGGTCTGTTCTCTCATATACCAATATACCATCATATATTTTATTTGCTCTGTTGAACGTATATTTACGTGAATTTGTTCTGCCATCTAATTATGGACGAGAAAAATGTTTCGAAGTAATGTTTTTTTATTATTTTCCATTATAAATGTATCCTCGATAGATTTCAGAATTTTATCCCTTAACTCTAAAAACGTATTACATCAATAATGTATCAAGATACTCTTTCCACAACTGTAAGAGAATAATACAAACAAAATCTATGTTCCTAGTATACTAGCAATATATTCGTTCTTCGCATGGAGGAAACCGCTGTGCTTATATTTTGGAATCAGCTACAAGCTTTCCAGTCCCCTCGCTGCAAATCTGACTATAAAAATGCTTTAAAAATAAATATGAAAAATATCATTCAAATTCCGAAAATACATTATATAGTTTACTGAGTCCCACCCTAAAGAACATGTCTATCGAATTTCAAATCTTCTAGCATTTCGGAAGCTGCGGGTCTGAAAAAAAACTACTTAAAAGTATGTAAAGGAATGTAAAATTCGAATTTCAAAACATCTTTCGAAGGTCCACAGGAACCAACCCTCGAGAATACGTATGCAAAATTCTAACTTTTACCTGCCACTGGTTGTCGATAGGCATAAATTGATAAACTTCTTAAATTTTACCCTTGGTGCAAGGCATGATTTGAAAAATTCCTTTACCTGTCCATGTGGGACAATAGAAACCACCTTAACCACGCAGATAGTAATTTTTTTCCATACCCTACATGAAAATCAAGGACATTTGCAGTTGTCACTTTTTTTAAGACTTCGTATTTTGATGTACGTACATGTGGCAGCCAGATAGTAAAATATTCTTTATAAAGAGCATTGACGCTTTATAAAGATCCGGCCGATAATATATGAATCATTCATTCTATTGAATGGCGAAGATTTTCAGCCTGTTTATAAAGTGCATGACCTTCGCCACCAATTAATAAAATGAAGTATTCATTTATTATTATTTACAGTTATAAAGATGCTGACTCTCGGTCACCAGATAATCGAAAAAATAATTTTCTGCTACACAATACGATTGATTACATTCACTGGAATATATTTACAACAGTACAACAGCAGTTTCTAGTACATATCCAGCCACGTTCCTCGGAAGACATGACGCGACGGTAGGATTTGTACTGAAAGTTTTGATGCACTATATTTAAATTTCCCTTTTGACTGAACATCATATAAATAAAATTTTCATCCATGTTGAACACTCTCATTAAAATATCACAACCAAAATCTATCAATATTGGAATTTCTTTAAGCTATACAAGAATCATTTTGCCACATAATGAGACAAAATAATTTTTTTTAAATACTTGCATCGTGAAAAGTAATTATACCAAGTCATTTTGATTACTTTTATACAGCATACAGAATAGTAAGTAAGTAGTGTCCGAGAAATAAGTCTGAAACATTTGCGTTGGACACCAGATATTGATTCCCTACACTTTTCATGATGCATGTATTTTTAAAATTTATTTTCTAAGTAACTTAATATGTTTATATCGTAATTGTGTGGTTAGATTAAAATGATCAAACATTAATACAATAACTCGTGTC
>NNCF01126069.1:0-53931 GCA_002313205.1 Laupala kohalensis
AGAGTTGGGGGTGAGAGGGAAGGAATTTGAAGTCTAGTTTCATGAGAGGGGAATGAAATTCAGGGATTTGTTCATTTAATAGGGAAACATTTCAACAACTATTTCAACGAACATGCCATTACACGTAAATACTTGTTTGAACAATCACCTTTTAATAGGATATAACGAGCTCAAACGACCACATATTATTACATTTAAGAAACTATACACAAAAAACAAAAATCCTACTTAATGACGAAATTCAGTACACAAGCTTTATAGACGAAATTAACAATATAATTAATACACACCATTACAATTATTTGAACGAATATGCCCTTACCCGAATATACTTGTTTGAACAATCACTTTTTAATAGGAAATAAAGAGCTTGTACGAAAACATATTATTACAACTTTGAAACTATAGACACGAAACAAAAATCCTACACAATGATGAAATTCAGTACACAAGCTATATAGTCGAAATTAACAATATAATTCTTACACATCATTACAACTATTTGACTTCTATGCTATTAAGCCAATATACGTCTTAGCACAATGACTTTTTAATACGAAATAACGAGCTTAAACGAACGCTTATTAAAACCATTACAANCTATATAGTCGAAATTAACAATATAATTCTTACACACCATTACAACTATTTGACTTCTATGCTATTAAGCCAATATACGTCTTAGCACAATGACTTTTTAATACGAAATAACGAGCTTAAACGAACGCTTATTAAAACCATTACAAACTATAGACACACAAAACAAAAATCCTACACAATGACGAAATTCAGTACACAAGCTATATAGAGGAAATTTCCACTATAATTATTACACATTATTACAATTATTTGAACTAATATACCATTACCCCAATATACTTGTTTGAACAATCACTTTTTAATAGGAAATAACGAGTCCAGCGAACACATATTTTTTACAACTTAGAAACTATAGACACAAAACAAAAATCCTACACAATGACGAAATTCAGTACACAAGGTATATAGTGGAAATTACCACAAATATTACACACTATTACAATTATTTGAACGAATATGCCATTACGCGAATATACTGGTTTCAACAATCAGTTTTTAATAGGAAAGTTATTAAACTATTGAATTTTATGAGTAGATGTGGGCTTCTCCCACAACTTCTCGGGAGGGTTTAAAGTTTGTATTCCTTTTTCATCTTTTCTGCCTTCTTTCCTTTCATTTTTTGTTTCTGTATTTAGAAAAAAATATTCAAAAAATTGTTTTCTTATTTGTGATATAATTTATTGGTGTTCTATCTTGTTTTGTTTTCTTCCTTTTTTTCTTTCATTCTTACCACTATAATTATTACACCATTACAACTATTTGGACTAATATGCTATTAAGCCAATATACTTATTAGCAAAATCACTTTTTAATAGGAAATAGCGAGCTCAACCGACCACATATTAATAAAACTAACAATTATAGACACAGAAAACAAAAATCCTACACAACGACGACTTTCAGTACTCAAGCTATATAGAGGAAATTAACAATATAATTATTACACTCCATTACAACTATTTGAACGAATATGCCATTCCGCGAATATACGTGTTTGAACATTCACTTTTTAATAGGAAACAACGAGCTCAAAGGAACACATTACAATTAATAAAGTGTAGACACACAAAACAAAATTCTTACACAATGACGAAATTCAGTACACAAGGTATATAGTGGAAATTACCACTATAATTATTACACACCATTACAACTATTTGAACGATAATGCCATTTCGCAAATATACTTGTACCAATCATTTTTAATAGGAAATAACGAGCTTAAACTTACACATATTATTACAACTAAGAAACTGTAGACACACGAAACAAAAATCCTTAACAATGACGAGAATCAGTACACAAGCTATATAGAGNTTACACAATGACGAAATTCAGTACACAAGCTATATAGAGGAATTTGTCACTATAATAATTACACATCATTACGACTATTTGAACGAATATGCGTTTACGTGAATATACTTGTTTGGACAACCCTTTTTTAATAGGAAATAACGATCTCAAAAGTACAAATGTTAATACAACTAACAAACTGTATAGACACAAAACAGAAATCCTATGCAACGATGACATTCAACACATACGCTGTATAGGTTAGATTATTACTCTTAATATTATACACTAATATATCTATTTGAACGGATAAGTAATTACGCGAATATACTGATTTGAACTACCACATAGTTCAATTCAGTATATACGAGCTCGAGCTAAGAAATATTAATACAATTTACAATCCATAGACCCAAAAATCCTACGCAATGACGAATTTCAACACACTATATAGAGGAAATTATCACTATAAATATTATACACTATTAGAACGAATATGCCATTACGCGAATATACTTGTTTGAACAATCCCTTTTTAAAAGGAAATAATGATCTCAAACGAACACATGTTAATACAACTAACAAACTGTATAGACACAAAACAGAAATCCTATGCAACGATGACATTCAACACATACGCTGTATAGGTTAGATTATTACTCTTAATATTATACACTAATATATCTATTTGAACGGATAAGTAATTACGCGAATATACTGATTTGAACTACCACATAGTTCAATTCAGTATATACGAGCTCGAGCTAAGAAATATTAATACAATTTACAATCCATAGACCCAAAAATCCTACGCAATGACGAATTTCAACACACTATATAGAGGAAATTATCACTATAAATATTATACACTATTAGAACGAATATGCCATTACGCGAATATACTTGTTTGAACAATCCCTTTTTAAAAGGAAATAATGATCTCAAACGAACACATGTTAATACAACTAACAAACTGTAGGCACACAAAACAAAAATTCTTCGCAACGATAACATTCAGCACACATGCTTTTTAGATTTGGGGGTTCATTCCAAAGCATTGTAGGGATTTCATCCGGTCCTTTTCTCAGGGTATGTTCGATGCAGTTGAATTTCCTTCTTTTGATTTCGGAGTTCACGTCCATTTGTACTGTTATTCTCAAGTTCTGCATTGCTGATTGTTGAGCCATCAGATTTTCTATATGAACCTTAAGCACCTATTAATGAGTGTGAGTATTTTCTTTTTGATTTCCTCAGAGATCATTCACATTTCACATCCATAAAGAACTTAATACACGCACTAAAAATTTAGATTTTTGTTTCAATGCTAATGTTTGTTTCTTGCGAGACATTTATTAATATATAATTATTTATTAATATCTTTTTTTAAGTAATGGAAGAAATCTAATATAAATCTCACGAAAATAAAACACTTGTTAGTAATTGCACTTAACCGAGTACGCACGAGACCTTTTTGGTGGCTGCACTTGGAGGAAGGAAGGCCGTGATCGAACAATAAAGTTCAGGTTTACCCTCGCTTGAGCCAGCGTGGAGACATGACCCAAAGTTTATGGCAGGCATCTGCGAGTATTTTTCTTTAAAGGGTTTTAGCAGTTCTGAAAAAGGATACGGATAGTGTCAAATAAGATGATAGAAAACTGTCAGTATTCGTCAAAAATAAGTAATTGATGTGTGACAAGTTAAAAGGAAAAGTACGAAGGGGCTTCGTTTGTAAACGAGAGGAACAGAGGGATGTTCATAGAACCCTTCGCCAGAAGGAGATTCCCATTAGCAGAGCTGTGGAACGACGTGTGTTTTTAATTGTAAAAAGGGACGGAAAAGAACGAAGGCTGGTCATTGTGTCGTGTAACGTGTGTTCATACAATACAAGATGAGTGATAGTGGATAGAGACACGGGGGAGCGAGGCGACTGTGCAGAAGAAGTTGAGGGTTCGAAATAAAGAAAGTGACAACGACGTTTAACAGTTTTGTCAAGTTGTGCTATTTTTCGGAGAACAGTGAAACGGATTTCATCTGAAGGGGGAAATGAAAAGAACTTTGTGAAAGAAGTGTGGGTTGTAAATTTGGTGTCAGTTCTTGAAAAACATCGAGGAGATGAAAATTAGTGTTAGTAAAAACAAGCTATGTTACTGGTCCAAAGATAACGAACGTCACAGAAAATTAAACTAATCAGGGACAAATCATGTGAAAGCACAATAGTCAATAATTGGTTAACAAAAATGGCTGACGTCATTTGTTAACCAATTTGAGGGGTCGAATTCGCCTGGGCGATGGAGAAGGAATATGGTTACTTAAACTAGGAGCAGAGATGTTCCGGAATCATTCTATTTTTCTATTCAGATCACATCGGAGTTGAGTAATTATTATTCCGATTCAGAGCATCATTCGTTCGAATTCAGAATATTCTTATTCTGTCGACGTTTTCAACATTCTACGCTTTATTCGGATGTTATATGTGAGTCATGTTTCTGACTATCATGTAGCGCGCTACGAACAGTTTGAATATGAGTTCGATGTAATTATTCCGAGTCTCAACCAGTTCGGATCGAATATTGTTAACTTCACTTAAAATTGTGAGTGACGTGATTGATGAACAATTCGGCCTTGTAATCAATGGCAACTGAACTGTACGAGAGCCATTTAGGCCTTGATATCTTCGCAAAGTTGTGCTTGGTAACGGTGGCGACGACACCTTACCTCACACGCTGAGATCAACCTGAGATTCTGGAGTGTCTCAAATTTTGTACCAGCCGACGGCGATTGATCTACCGAAGAATTTGAACGTTATGTTGGGACAAAATGAACTGATTTTAATGCGCGTTTTTAGATTCCTTCAGGAAATCGACCTCTGGAACAGTATCTGATCTATCTTCGTATGTTTTTGCTCAAATCCATAAACGAAACGGGGCGCCTCCCACAATTTCTCGGGAGGGTTAGGATTTAGATTTGTTTAAATTTAATGTCGTTTATTTTTTCTCGAAATTTATTCCTTTCTTTATTTTCGATTTTTAGAATGCTTTCATGCATTTTTTTCTTATATTTTGATTTATCTTTGGATCTATTGTAACTCAGGAGGGTTTTTTGTGGGTAGGGTTGAATCATTCGACGAGTCCCACACGCGGGGGGAGTCATGTTGGCTCTCCTTAGTGCGTAACTGCATTTTCCCTACCTCTACAAGTTTTTCGGGCTCCAATGACCTTTGATGTCGACATGAGCCGTAAAGCCCCACATAAAAAAAAAAAAAAAAANCCTTACCTCACACGCTGAGATCAACCTGGCGGGTGTAGCAGGTGACGTGGGGGAGACGTTGACGTGGGCAGGATTAAAGAGATACGAGGCGGTGAAGGCGTCTACGCTCTTCAAAAGACGTTGGCATTCCACTGCGGTTTGTTTGCTGAAGGTCGCCAGTCTTAAGACAGGTAATTACATGAAGGGCCGTGTACGGTACCTCGCTTTCGTCACTAAATGCCAGAGAAACGCCTTGAAGTGTGAGTCATATGCCAAAGACTTTTGTGGCTGATTATTAATATGTAATGAAATACAAGGGCTCCGAAACAATTGACAGTATATTAACAGCCTAATGAACTTCATAAGATGATCACTAATTTAAATATTCATCGAATTGGTTCAGTTCTCATGAAGTGATCAGTGGCGCAAAATGAATTATGTATATTTGTGTAGTAGTTAATAATATGTATTTTTGGGGGATACATCAAAGAGGAAATGTGGAAGAGTTATGTTTTTGTTGGAAGTGTTCATAGAGTTATAAAGTGTACTTGTGTGTTAATAAATGATTAAACCAATATTTAAAAATTTTGTGTTTCTTTCACGAAATATTTATGCATTTCACAATAATAAATGGGTCGAACCCCGACCTTGTTCAGGGGCAAATTTAATATTCCAGTGTAAGCTGTTGTGTGGGCGAGGTGAGTGGTATGATATTATTCATTTTCAAGGACCCGTATTAATTTTTATATTGCAATTGGTCGCTCCAACGTGGGACCTGGCAACCTCCTCATTTTTTATTACAATATATGAAGGATGATACACGACTACTGAGTTCTAAAAAGTGACAGCGCTGACGCGCCTGACCAAGCTGGTATAAACAATATTCGTTGAGAATTGACCGTGATGTTGTTTACATTGTTTGTTTTTTTATTATTGGGGAATTACATTGTTAATGCTAAGTATGAAACCGAATGAAACGTGCCTACAATTAGCACAAGGGTAAAAAGATGATGTCATATCCAGGCAAATAAAATAGTCTTGCTAAGGTTGACTTTCATTATCTGCCGGGTACTTCGCGAGCGGAAAACCAGCTGAGTGTTCACTAACCGGCAGAAAAACTGCTTATTTCACCACGCTTATCCATCCCCTAAAATGACTCCATGTTTGCCAGAATTACAATGAAGTGCTTACGTAAGATGAGAACATACGGAACAGTGATTTTGTTTACTAAGCATCAGATACTACCACACAAAATATTACAACGCAAACATGTAATCGTCGACGAACGGAATGAAAATGCAAGAAACATCTATTGAAAAAAAATGACTATTCCTAAAATCGCAATATCAAATCACGCACTGTTATCAATTAATACTTTTTCACCCAAGTTGTATACGTGTATTTCGTAAGCTTTAGCTAATTTGAATTTTTATTTATGTATCTGGTTTGAGATTTTTTATATCTATTATCAAGATAATTCATGGTAATTCTACTAAAAATAATGTCCAGTATTTACCAAATTAAATAAATATACAAGACCGTCCAAATTTTATGGACGGACACGACATATTTTGTGATAAATAGCTCACCTTTTTATGATATAAACAAATACTAACAAAATATGTTTACAAAAAATCCATTCGTCCCTAAAATGTAAGTCTTGCATAATTAATTTATAGTAACAACTTTTCTTTTTTCAGAGGAAGAGGTTGTTGATGTAATCCGAGTAATGTTTACGTTAGGTTTCCGATAGTGGAGCTATGCATCGGATAGAGCGCGGTAAAACACAAATTACCGTTACAAGACGGTAAAGTTATCCGAGTAATGCTACCTTATTGTAGAATTTGTAAATGGGAAATGTAGCGTGCTATTGAAGCTTCTCTACATGGAGCGATATGAGGTAGGAGTTGGGTGGTTGGCTATTGTTAGTAGGTGGGCCGGGTAGCTAGGTTTACCAACAATTTGGCCCATGGGAAGGAGTTAGTAGAAGAAGTTAGTAATAGATTATTATTGATACGAGGTGGATGAGGAAGGAGGGTTTGCTCTTCAGTAGACACAGTTATATGAACTGGGACATATGTAAAGTTACAAATTTTGTATGGTCCCACCGGGAATTGAACGAGATGAGCGAGAACGCTACCCCCTGAGTCACCGGTGGGGCTAAGTAATACTATCCGACAGTCGATAAGAACTTCTTACTGACAGGATAGCACGACTCGGATAACTCAGCCTTCGTTAAGTGTAGATTTTATTTCATCATACTCCATATGTTATCTCAGAAGTATTGACACCTTTGTATGTATGTATCTCGTTTCGGCCAGCGAAGGACCTCGAATGATGAGTACCAGTAAGGTTCAGTTTTTGTGTGAGTTTACTCACCAGACACGTGAATTTTACCGAGATCGGAGGAACACAGATTGCAGAAGGTGAACTTTTTATACATCACAACTATTTAAACAGACATGGAAATGAAAAGCTACAAATTTTATCTTACCCCACGACCGATCACGCTGACACCGAAGTCACGGAGGGGACATAGACACCTTTGTTGTATAGGAATAAAATGTTTCTATATGGAATAAAGTACAAATAAAATAATTGCATCATTCCCTTTTTTTTTAATATTACACAAGTTCAAATTCTTAAAATTTTCGGGCGACACCTCTGTCCATGTATTATGTGAACTCTTTTCACATAATATATATAATTTGTCCTTAAAAAGTCGTAAGTCTTTCATTTCGTTATTTAATCCCTATCCATACTTGAAAATGGTAGATACATCGAACATGAACATTTGTTTCAATATCATTTCATTGACGTTGAATAAAATATGAAAAGATAAGAGCGGAACAAACCTAACACTCCCTAGGGATTTGTTATGTTTGCGATTTTATTGCATGTATTGATTATATCATGGTACGCAGAAATCTAGAGGGAGTAGAAATACGTGACGTGTGCTCATGTGTTAAAATTATGGTTTGTTAGTTTAATAATGCAATTTGGGAAAAAAGCAATTAATCAATTGAACAGGAATGTTTTTCTGTAGTCATTCAATAAGCCTGGTTTAACAAGATATAATCCATATATGGCGTGTCTATCTTGCATGTATTGTTAAATTACATTTTATTCACAAATTAATCTTATAATATAACAACCGATCAATTATATCATTTTATCCTTTATAAATTGTACATAAGACAAGAGGAATGATAAATTTAATGTACTTTCAACACTTTATCAACATTAATCAATGTATAAGCTACAAAGTAGTCATAGTTTCACTGTGACGGGTATGTCTTCTATTCCACAGTACGAATGTTCAATTTTTGTCTCGTACACTTTTACTACTCTAGCTCCTGAAATATCAGTACCCAATTGCCCGCCAATGGCCGATGTTACGACGACTTCCAAATTCTTATACTGTCCTCCAGCATTACGATGATAATGTCCACAAAAAACTATTTGTACTCCTGAAAAAGAAACATGATTTTTGCATCTCTACACGTCAAAAATTAAACTGTTTTGCAACTGATTCATACCAGCCTCAACCAACTTATCCAACATCTTATTGCGTATTTCTTTCCGTATAGTAAATGTTTTATTCTCCGGTTCATCGGCAGTTTTGATGAACCATGGTACGTGTTGAAACATGATGATACGACTATCATTTTCTTTGCCAATATGTAACTGCTTTTCCAACCAACGATCTTGTTCTTCAACAAGTTTAGGGTCACTACTGGGGTTCATGTAATATTGTGTATTTATGGTTATAAATAAAATTCCTCCACACCAAAAAGAATAGAAATCATCTCCCCAAGATGATCTAAATCTGGAACAATTAATAGGTAAGTAATGGATATGAATGATTATAAAGGTAACTTACGAATGTAGCTCATTAAGAACGCAGCTTCATATAGCACATATATATCTATGCAAATGGTAAAGCAGTTACTGCCTTTTCCGGCACTTTTAATTATTTCTCTATAGTTAATAAATTAGTTTTAATTGCATACATTTTTTGAAGACTTATGGTGATATTAAGAACTTGGATCCCTATTTGGTGGGATTGTGGAAGTATGGTTAATGTAATCCGTTGCTTTCTGTATGCCAGAGTCGAATTTCATTCCGTCTTACCATAATTGTGTGTGAATATAATGCGAATATAAAAAAATACTCTGATGAATCAAAACTGTAAACGGGATAAAAAATAAAAATGTTCTGCATTAGAGCTCGTACCCTCGTTAGTTGAACAATCAAATTCGTCTAACGCATGATTAAATCAAAATTTCACGTTAGACATGATTTAATAAGTATCACTTTTTGTCATGAACATCTGCAACGTGAGTGGATATGAAGAGAGAAAGTAATCTAGAAAATTATAACTCTAGATACACTTCCTTTGTTCCTGGGGAAAGAAAACTAGATCTGAATCTCGCTCAGTGCTCTCTGAAAATACAACATTGGCGAAATCGTCATATCGTCACAATAGTACCGCACGTAGCGTGTCGCATTATTGGCTACATCACGGAATTCCAGCCGATCGTCGTGTTTCTAGAAGTACTAGCTCTAACCACACATTTACACTCACGTATCAACAGCTTCTTGTGTTGCCACATCTCCAAAATCACGGTTACCGCAGGTTACTAGAAGAGGTATGCTGGGATCGACTTTGCCAAAAATGTTCTTGAACGTTGCCTCTTGCAATTTGAAAGTATCATTATCTTCGCCTAGAAAGAATATATAAATTTTCCCTTTCATTTGTGCTGCAATGTAGTGTCTGGTAAACATACATAATTTAACATGAAAAAAATAGATTTAAAATACATACGTAAAATATAATTTAACAAAAAATTACAATTTAGCCCATAAAACGTTTGTTTAAAAAGTGTAATTGACGTAAAATATAGGTACGATAGAATATATATAAGAAAAATTTAATAATTTGTAAAAAGACTATAATATATTTTTCATTGTGAGGTGATCACCATTATAAGGTCATTAATAATAAAAAACTTTATTGTAATAATATTCATGTCAGAATCAGCCTAAAAAGTACGCTATTTTGAAATACTAATTGAGAAACGACTTTACAACCGCATGATTTTCACAATATTTCTAAAATTACACGGGATAAAAAGATTTGGTTCTACTCCTTCAAAGACGTGAATAATAGAAAGTACCAGAAAGAATGGCTTGCAAACAGACGGATCCATATTACTAGCATACCGACCAGAGAAAGCAAAAGAAAATGTGCCAAGTTGGCTATCTGTTGTAATGATTTTAACAGACTACCCACGTATTTCAACTTCTACCGCGCCACGTCAATTTCCACGCGAATTCTGACAAAAGATCGAATATGCGAAATCAAATTATTATTTTAACCTTTTAGGCATTTGTTATAATAATTTTTGAATGGAGTGTTCTATGTATTAAATGGTAAATACCATGAAATACATTACCAGAAAGTTTCAATCAAATACAGTAATCCGTTGACTTCAGCAAGGCAGTAAATGTCAGCGGAATGCAGGATATACTTAGAGATACGAGAGCTATTAATGTCTATCACTATCTTACCTCGTAATTAACTTCAAGGGTCTTTGATAAACAAATTTTAATATTTTGCTTCACAACGCTTCATCACTCAAATTTATCAGATGTTCACATAAACGAATTCACCAAAATTCTGGCTGAAACTTGTAGTAAAATAATGTAATTTGTCTTTAAAATGTCGTCGAAGATAGTAATGTCTTAAGAGGTTCAAACTGACATCCTTGGATACGTCTGCTTAAAAAAAAGTTCAAACAGCATACGAAATTCAAGTGGTATAATCGCCGTGGACAAAGCGGTTCAGCGACAGGTTTTCTCCGGGTATGCCACTTATCCCTGGCATATATTTTACCACATACACGATCATATCATTCACCTCGCGAAGGTTCGAAACGAAGAGCATCATGCCATCCTCCTTGCACCATGGAACTCTCAGTTATGCTCAACATTAAAGGCTGATTTACTCATTGCCAGAGGCTGGCATGCCAGAAGAGAAGTTGAGTGGAAGGTCGTGCACAAGGCGACTGGAATTCCAGCTACTGGAGCTTCACCGTTTACACGTTGTCAGATACTGGAACAATTCTCGTATTCGACAAGCAATAATGTTTGGCAGAATTGCATTTCAAGTATAATCAAAATGAGTTTATGACCCCTCTTTCGATCCGTCCTGGTACATTCTTCAAAGTTAAAGAGATATTCTCAGAGAATAAGATAATTAATTAACGAAGAAATGTTAGGTTGCATTAAATCAGCCGGAACTTTTTTTTTTTCAAGTACATATATTCTCCACGTGTAGGGTACACGGAAGAAATATGTACATAAAGAACCTTAACACGTAGGTACGTGTGAAACCGGTAATAAAGTGCACACAGCATAGTGTGCCGCCTGGTTCACTTATCTCCTGTATGGGGATGTGTCTCAGGTCTGCCGGGGTTTAGGTCTGGGTGGAAATGGTGTACGGTTGTGGAACCGGTGGTGTAGCGGTTAACACCCTTGCGATCAAAGCAAGAGACCCGGGTTCGAGTCCCGGCTGGTCGCCATTTGCACTTGACCGAAAGTTATCACAATTTTTTTCAAGATGAGGGGCGGACGTTATACGTGATTTAAAAAATGTGAGTTTGAAATAAATAAGAAAAGAATCAAAAGTAAAATTTTACTAAAAATTCTTTATTATTGTTAATGGGAAATATGTTTTATCCGATTTTTTTACAATTAAATTAAAATTTAAGCACACACCTCATCAAAACAGTTTTTGTGTCATAATACCACCCGAAAAACACTTGTACTTTGTTAGATGTGACAGTTTTGTATTTTTAAGTACACGAATAATTTGAAATAAATGATTAAAACACAACCAAAGTTAATAATATTGTTTTCAAAAATTAGTTTTTAGGAATTCTCTAAAAGAAAATTACTTGGTACTGTGCCAATTTTCAATGTAGAACATACTTATTTAATTTTTAAATTAAATAATATTTAATTTAAGTATTTATTACTGGGTACGGAACAATAGTCATGACGAATCGCACATGACAGAGAGCGAGTCTAGTGACGAGAGATCGCGAGTCTAGAAAAAGCAAGAGACAGTCGAGGGTAAAATGGAGAAGAGTGAACAGTAGGCAGTCGTGGTAGTCAAATCGTAGAACGCAAGAAGTTAGATCTTGGCACATTAGTAAGGTTGTTCGAGATTGTGTCTCTGAATGTGCTTTACGAAAAAAACGCGTCGACTTGGACGATGAATGATTAAGAAACAGGCGCCAGTGAATTTATTGTTGGCGTAAGCTATCATCGTCTGTCGAGGTCGACTACAAAGCGATTCACAAGGAAAGTGGCGACAAGGGAGCGTCTGCAGCACGTGTGCACGTATTTTTGAACCCAATCGATAACGACCCTGATCAGCGTGTTTCGAATCCCGTGCGAACCTAAACTGTAGGTGGAAATATAGATCATCTGATATGGAACTCAGAAAGGTAAACGACAGAGCGGGCAACGTATTATCAGATCACCTGTGTGTGTGTCATGCTCATGTGTTTTTCTTTGAGGGTTAAGAAATCGAAATAAAGCAGCTATTTAAATAACTTTCCGTAGTGGTACTTTACAAAAGCTGTGACTAAATTTAATAAAACTTACTTGGACTGAGTGAAGAGTTATCAGGAGAATAGTTTGGGAATAAAGAATAATGGTATTGAAATGTATTTGCTTCAGAAAATTTTCTTGTGACATGAAATTCTAGAAGAAGTCAGTAGAGCAATAGTTATGATTGTAGTGAATTTTGAGAGACGTATAGGTCTAGCTAAACTTGCTATGAACAGTAATTGAGCAAGTACTTATTAGAAATTGTGACTTCTTTTAAAGAATTTTAGATATGTAATGTAATATTATTAATTTATTTGGACGGGTATTTGATTTTGTTCTGGAAGAATTTGTTAAATTTATATTTGTGTACATTTGGATTAGTATTAGTTCGGGAAAATTTACCGACCATCGGCTATGAGTATTGAACTGAGTAAAAAATAATAAATTGTAAATGTTAATTTGGGCGCAGGAACGTGCATATTCACTTTTCATTACTTTTGTGTGTGTGTGTGTTTGTATTATGTTTTTGTAATAAACTGTAATTTGTTACATCAAAAGATAAGTGTTTAATACACTACTCAGTCAAAGTAATTTAATAAATGGTTAATTATTGTTTAAAATATTTGTCTTAAATTGTTCCAATATCGTTATCCTACCTTTAGACATATAAGAAATAGATGTTAAATAATTTAGTATGCATACTGCCAACCAAGGGCAGTATTTTTTATCGGCGACCTGAAGATAGGGTCGCAGTACATTATTAAAATTTTAAAATAAATTTGAACTCAATACAAAGTTCGTTGAAAAACTGGATAATTACTGAAGGGGTAGCTTCCCTCCATTTCGCACTGCCCCTTTTTTTTTAAATTTCGCCTTTTCATCGAATCGCACTTGCTGTCAATGAACCATCTAACTATGGTATATTTTTCTAATTTCTATAAGAGAATAAGGTACAAACCACTCAAATTCTTCAAAACTCTTACCTTGCACCACATTTTCGCCAACATCTTTTCGTGACTCTAGCCCCATCAGATGGAAAAAAACGCAAATCGTATTTTGAATATTTTTTTCCCACTAAAGAGGAAAACGAGGTCTTCAAAACAAAATTTTGTAAGCAAGACATACAAAAAACTCTCAATTTTGTAAAATGATTTGCACAGTAATGACAAAAAAGGATATCGTAATCACTTTCTGTTAGCTAATCATAGTCATAACTTTTGTTAATAATGGTTTGTTAGACCTTGAAGAATTGGTCGAGTTTGAGCACTCGTTCGACGAGGATGCTTGTTTGAAGATTTCTTTCTGGAAATAGCTACCTTCGTTACGATGTGAAAAAAGCGGAGTTCAATAAAGTCGATACGTTGTACATGTGCGTACATTAGTCTACAAGTATTAAAATTACCTACTTCTAAATTGTCAATAAAGATACATTTTCTTTTACCGAACTCAAACGAAACATGAGAGAGAAAATAATACTGGGAAGAGGGAGACTGTGTGTAAATATGAATTCTAAAGTAATATTCCAATCAACCACAAAGGTGTCACTACATTTTAACATCGTAACGACAATTGAGATTACCATACCTACAAACTTTGATGGGATCACTGTCTCGCGCGGACTCTACACTCAATGATATCATCTTTGTACTATATTTCAGTTTGAAACTCAAGATAGTTTTGTATGCATTAAGTGAAGATATCTCGATACATTTTGAAAGCTCTGTTTCACTAAAATGTGCAGTAAAGTTTACGTACGTGGGTGAGGGAAGTTAATTTTCCGGGAATAGCGCTCGACTTATACGAATAACTGTTCAGTAAAGAAACATCTATGTAACAAAATGCTGTATGTACATGCGCGTACATGCATACGAAACTTTTTATTATTTTTCAGGTTCTTCTAATCTGATTGGTTAATGTATTTTCCTCTTATTTCATTAAAGTATTATGTGCGCGTTGACTGAAGTCAAGTTGCCAACTATTCACGAAACTTGGAAATATACACCATACTAGTTCTTATAACAATTCATTCTACAGATTTTTTATACTGATGAGAACAATTATTTTGTGATTTTAAAACTTGATAAAATAATTTAGACTGTCGTTAGACTCCTTCTTTGACAAGGATCACATTGTCTTCAGTTACGTAATGCAGCTGCCATTTCCGTCAGAACAGTATATTCCACAGTTTTTGGTGAATTATACTTGAAAATGCCCCGTAAGGTATGAAAATCCACGTCATTGCTTTCCTATTTTCATTTACTATGTTTTAGTAGGGTTTTTTCGCTATGTTAACCGGTACTTTTGCTAGAATATAAAAAAATGAGAACGCGAAAGTTTCTCCATATAAGTCCATCGTAATTTAAAGTCAAAGAATTCAAAATTTTGCCCCGTAAGGGTATGAAAATTCATCGCCATTGGATAAAGAAAGGTTCAAACTATCATTTAAAACATTTGGGGGGGGGGGGTACTTAAGCCTTGTCGCTCTGACGCACATAATACCTTAAGCACATTCAGAAGTAGAAAAATGAATAGGTTGTGTTTGAAATTCGATACATAAGAGCCCACTCACATGGAACAGCATCACACATATCTCCACAAATTGCGAAAAATTTTGGTCTAGGATTTAAAGCATTAATTTTTTCCACAAGTTTTTTCGTTAGATCGATTTCTTGCTCCCAACGAGGTATTTTTTTCTTCTTAAGACATCTTTCGATGAACCCATACTGACTATCGGCACCTTGTATAAAATACCAGGGAGAGTTCCATTTCTGATTCATTTCTGTAATATTGAAATCATAATGTAACATAGTTTAAACAATAAGTAAATACACCATGTATGATTACATTTAGAAAAATATTACCTGAGTTAAATATTTCTACTTCATGGTTACTAGCCAAAATATTCCAGGCTAAATTACTTCCTGCCATATATTTAAGTTTTGATTCTCGTTTACGACTAAACGCTAATGAAAAAGGCATTTTTTCTTGTCAATTACTTTCAAAGAGGAAAATAAATACATGTATTGTACGGAAAATTCATTGAAACTAAAACATATTAACAAAATACTTACACATGTTAATTATTTGAAACACTAAATTAATTTACTTGCATCAGTATTAATACGATTTAAATGCAAAAGTAGTGAACATACATTGTCTTCTCTAAAATAAAGGACTCAAATCATAAGTAAGCGATTACTAATTCCTCAAAGAGAATGTCCACTAATCGAGTATCTTTAGTACCGCGCAATCAAAGAGTGAGAATCCATACACACATCAGTACACACTTTTGATACAGCAAAAGTAACTTCTTGCGAAACACAAAGTCAACTTAATACTATATTTGTACACAATCCATTTATTCCTTGACATTTCAAGTTCGCCCATTGTTGATATATTTTAACATGCTACCCTTTCTTAATTTTTCGATTACGAAATGTTTAGCTGGTATCTTCCACGTCAGTAAAACATTAATCATTCGCACAATGTAAGTACACTATAATAGTTTGGTCTCAACCAAACGTTTAAAAGTCATCAGGGTTCCATCGCTTATTCAAGACCAACCATATAGTGTGCGCTTACGATTAAATATTTTCAAACCAAGCTCTTCTCCCCTCTCCCTCAAAATGGAGTATTCCCGCTCGTCGCCCTTCTCCACCTTCCACACCAGAATTAAATATTCCCACGCCAGGTCCTAAAAGACATTAATTCCTGAGTATGAACGAACACAACATAAGTGCGGTTAAACTGTGATCTGAAAAAACATTCATTTTAACTGCATGACTACATAACCATTGGTGGATGATACGCGACGTTGGTTTAACACTTCGTTTCCGATATTATTTAACATCCAGTAAAACTGACACGAACGTAGCAGACCATACTCCAGTTTTTTTTCCATAAGGGAATTAAGCCAAGAGATAAAATGAGACGAATTGGACACGAAACCACGCATATTTATAAATTAATTACTGAAAAACACGAAACAAGATAATAATACAACGCTTACATTTTTACTCACTTAATATTTAGTTTTATACCTACTATACATTAATGCGTAAATGTTCAGCCTCTGCATGGGATTTTCTTGTTGGGATGGTTTATACTACGTTCTAATTTAGTGTAAAAAACAGCATGTTTAACGTATAAAAATCGAACTAATGAAATCACTAATTCGTATTTCTTTTACTTTTCTTTTCTCAACTTTTACTTTTTTTCTTTTATTTACCTATTTTTTAACTTTTATCGCTTTTGTCTTCTCTACTGGCCTTTTGTGTGTGCTGAACGCTCACCTATACGTTTGCCATGCATGACGACCCATGTCGGAGAGAATGAGTGTCCTGGTGAGTTGAGGGATCCATGCAAGCCTAGGAAGATTTGTTTGTATGTGACATCCAATACGCTTGATTTGGTCTCTGCCTTTTCTAGATGGGCGATCGGGGGCTAACCCACCCCCGACCAATCGGCTCGGAATAGATCCCTGACTGAACTCCAGGATGAGGGCGTAGAGGGCCCTTCCCGCTGGTCGGCGGCGTTGGTGCAAAACCCATGCTTAAAGAACCCTGCGTATCCCCGCTATAATCCCGTGTCAATCCTGGCACCCCATTGGGAGGTCCTCTTGTTGGACTCCGTGGTGGGTTGGGAAGACAGGGATGAAATAAAGTTTATTCGCATGGCAATGAAAGCCCCAACCCTACCCTCTTCCTCTAGGAAGAGGTGACTAGTTGGAGATACTGTTGATCTCAACAGTTACAGTTGATCTCAACAGTTACAGATGATCAAGGATAGTGACAGGCCGAGAAAACCTCTCTTCCTTTTAATGAAATGTGTTGAAGAAGGAAAAACATTTAAGTCGATTAGTTCCTGTCCTCTTGCTAAAGCAATAGACGAGAATATTGGTAAGTTGCACTCTGTCGTGCGCCAGTGGAATGGTGAAATTCTGCTGGAGGCACGGGTAGAAAAGCAAATTGAATTTATCCGGTCGATGAAGACTATTGCTGGCCTAAATATCAAGGTGAGCACACGCCCCAGCTTAAACTTGTGCAAAGGAATCGTCAACCATGACGACAATTCTTAAGAAACTGAAGACCTCAAGGCATATTTTGAGTCCAAAGGCGTATTTAATATCCACAGAATCAAAAGGATGATGAGGAAGCGAATGATGAACATTAAGATGGAGGAAGGGATGCTCTCTATTGACGATATTGATGCTACGTAATTGAATCTGTTAAAAGTGCAGGCAACATGTACAAAATCCAAAAGAGGTGTGACAAGCACGGAAACAGATGGTGGACTGAAGAGTTGGAATAAATGAAAAGAGCAAAGAACAAGGCACGGCGGACACTGCAAAAAGCACGAAGAATAGGTTATCCAGATGAGGAAAAACGAATAAGAATAATATTTAGAATGAAAACGAATAAGTTCAAGGACCAAGTGGTGTAGGTCAAGCGTAGGAACTGGGAAGAATTTGTATGGAGAAATCAGCATTGGGAATTTCATATTAATTGTGGACAAATTAATACCACGAGAGATATGGCATACACTACTAAATAACGGTAAATAAGTACTGATTGGACGGAAACGGGGGAGATATTGATGAGCAGTTTATATAGGACAATGGAGGAATGGAAAAACTAGACTGAGAATATATACAACCAATAACTGAAAAAGAGCTTATGAGAGTAGTACACCAAATGCGAGATCTGGGGGCACATGGTTGTGAACGTCCACTATGAGCGGAAATTACGAGGATTAGAACAGTGTCTCCTATACATGGCACATGTGTACAAAACAATATCATCTGATGCTATCAGTGTGCTGTTGGTAGAAATGATCTGTTTGTACAGAAAGTGAATTACAGCCATATTTTAAACACGACTGGGAAAATAGAGGTGAATGGGGAAATAATATTGACGAATGACAAGACATCACGGAGGAAGTTAACTAAAAAATTGAAGGAATGGCAGACACGATGGGAGAGAAGTAAAAATGGGTGACTGACGTACAATTACTTCGATGAAGTGGACTTTGCAAGGAAAAGACGGAAATTACTTAAGCCAGAAGGAGAATTACTGGAGTTTTTCACAGCACAAGGGGATTTTAAATCTTATTTGAAACGCATCGGAAAAGAGGATATTTGTCTTGGTGGAAAAGGTATGTAAAGAAATATAAGGACGTTGGCCTCCTAAATACTGGAGTCGGACAATAAATTCAAAATTAATATACAATTTATTTGAGGAATTTATTAACAAATTAGGAGAAATATGATCAGTTTTGAGATAACAAAACAGACGATAACTAACATTTCCAAGAGACAGCTGCCTTCTTGACAACAACGCATCTGGACGGGATAGGCAAAGCAGCTTTGTACAGTCAGCAGCAATGACAGAAGTGACTGAACACCAGGCCCTCGTTTTGCATATGCTAAGGAGACCGAGGTCAAATGAAATGAAAAAGTGTCACAAGTGTGGAGCGAAAAATCCAACTCGTCCTAAATAGATTGTACCAATGTTCAAAGACGATTGGCTTTCGATTCTCTGCTGGGAAAACACGCTGTGTCCTTTTCAGTAGGAGACTAAGCCTCCTGCAAGAAACTCACCTCACCCTGAGGGACAACATTTTCAAATTCTATCCTTAAGTTAAATTCTTAGGTCTCATCTTTGATCAGAGACTAAATTGGATTGAACATCTTACCAACCTTCCTATATCTTACCATCTACTACACTTAAGTCTCCTGAAGTGCCTGAGTAGCAGGAAATGGGGTGCTGATCGCTCCTCCTTGCTCCCGTTTTATCGAGCATTCATAAGATCGCTATTCGGTTATGGTTGCGTTGTGCATAGCTCTGCTCGTGCAATCTATTTAAAAAAGTTGGATAGTGTCCATCATGCAGGAATCAGACTAGTTACGGGAGCCTATCGTACTAGTACCATTCCCAGTTTGTACGCCGAGTAGTTAAGTCTCTTTCCTTCCGGCGGCAACTATTCATGTTACGACACTTTACCTATGTGCGCACTTACCCGACAATCTGGTACACAACGCAGTATTGCATCCTTTTTTATTTTCTTTCTAGGACAGACAGAGCAACCAATCCGTTTGGATATAGTTCCAAACAAATTTTGGAAACGTATATTCGCACACCTAATGTTGTAAATCAAGGTTTCAGTAAGACTCCTCCTTGGGCTTTGCATAAGCCGAAGATTAATTTGCAATTTAAGAACTCTCCAGCCGCGATGTTGAGGTATACTTCCACCTGATCCTCGACAAACATCTGGTCTATTTTCCTGTTTTCTGACGAGTCAAAGGTCGATGACTCTTTGGTGTTCCCCCGTAAGACCTGTGGTTACAATCTTGACTCGTACAGCGTCTACACTGCGCCACATAGTGAGCACTGAGAACAACAAAGTGCTGTCGCAGATCAAATGACTTGATTAGCTCTGATTCTTTGAGTGCCCTTCAAGCAATCCAGACTATGTATCCAGCCGATAAGCTGATCCAGAACATCTTTTCTCTCTTCAAAGTGGCGGAAAGAACATTGTTTTGCTCGGTTTCCGGACGCTTAGGAATCATAGGAAATGAGACAGACGTTTCTACGAAGGCGACATGCCTAAAGAGTCGCATGGATTTCTCCATGATTCCAAATGAGGACATCTTAAATTCCATCAAGACGAGGATCCTGAGAGGATAGAACAATGAGTGGTTGGCTGTTGAAGGGAATAAGCTCCGACTTGTCAAATCATGGAGCAATTCCTTAAGGTCAGCCATGCGCAAGGTCTTACTGACGCGCCTGCGCATAGGACATTGTCCTCTAACTTATCAGTATCTCTTACAATTTGATCAACCCGAATGTGAAGTGTGAAGTTTTTCTTTGACAGTTCGTCACCTACCAATTGCAGAAAATACACCAGAATACGGAGAAACATTGGTCTGGCTGCAGATTTACCAACAATTCTCGAAAATGGAACGGACCATGTTAACAAATTATTGAAGTGTATAAATGGATCGAGGCCCCGCCCACAAGTTCTTGGGAGGGATTAAATTTGCATTCTTCTTTCCCTTTCTTTTGTTTGGAAAATTATATTTTTCAGATTTTATTAACTTTTTAACATATTGTATTACACAACTGTTCTGTCCCCATCATCTTTGTGTTATTTTTATATTTTTTGTGAATTTGAGTGTGTTGACATGCAAGGTAGACACAAGCGAGACATTTAGTATAGACTAGAATATTGCTATTTAGTTAATTCAGGTGAATTTATTCTGAATAATAATTGTTTTGTTATTTATGCAGTGTTATATGTGCAGTAGACTGCTATATTGCACATGTACAAGTACAAAATATTTTGAATGTTTATTAATTTACTCATCAGAGAATTAAGTCGATGAATGTTATTAAACTGAATAATTGTGGTAGATATTGGACGTCTCTTCTATTTTCAGCATGCAACCTTCCATAAAAGGCAGAAAGGTGCAACTGCTCTTCATACCCACCCTTTACTAATTTCCTCTCTCTCATCTCATTCCTATCTGTATCTTATTACTATTATACCCTAACAGATGAGTTATATTTAACACATAAATGACAAAAGAATATTTATGCCAGCCCAAACAACTTGTGAAATATAATGAATAAACATACGTTTTTAAATCTTCCCAATAAATCACATTATTAATGTGCCTCTCAATTCTGTAATACTAAAATATTAATGCAAGATTTTCAACAAAAAACAATGTATATGAATATGTGTGTAGGTCAACTTTCTGTGACTTCTAAGTTCCGCATGTAAAGATTTATACTAAAGTTGTAAACTGAATAGAGCAATATATCACATGGAGCTCAAACATACTATATCATTAATCAATATACACAAACAGACTTTTTTTATGTTAATAAAGTCTCACATGCAATATTCATACACAGATGCAAATTTAAGCAACAGAAAAGATGTAGTATACAATCATGAATTGACAGTTGAATGTCTGTATGGAACAAGCAATGTAAATACTTTCCCATACTAAGTATGACTCAATTGTAATGATAAATGCACATATTTTACACAAAGATAAAAGTTGGTGTACCTTCACTTCAAAGAAAAAGTGAACACTATGAATTGGAACATTGTAGTTTAGTGGCATATCTTCACTACTTAAGGTCCAAGGAGGTGGCTCTCATATTTAAGGCATACACAAAAATGTCCAGGAGTCTGCAAGAATCAATTTAAGCTCACAAAACCAGTGTGTGATGATTATGAAACAAATTTTAAGTCCTTTAAAAACATACTGGTTGAGTAATAAATCTGTACATAATTTTCAAATATAAATTGTAATTAACAGCTCAGTTATCATTTATTTTATTGTTTCAAAAAACCATAAAGAGTATATATAAATTACCATTTATGTGTTCATAATATTCCAGGCAAACCATTAGATGGCACCTAAGAGAATCATTGCACCCCCGCCAAGGCATCTGTTAGAACCATTACTTAA
The DNA here is from genome assembly GCA_002313205.1 of Laupala kohalensis. NCBI lineage: Eukaryota > Metazoa > Arthropoda > Insecta > Orthoptera > Trigonidiidae > Laupala > Laupala kohalensis. Next base: position 22,250 of record NNCF01126069.1, read on the forward strand.
ATAAACAGCTGTTAAGGAAATCAGGCCACACCAAATAATTCACTCAAGACAACTGGTAAAACAGGAATTAACTCTTTGGAAATAGAACAGTTTGTGAAAACAAGTCCAGACTTACTGAAACACAAAGAATAAGAAATGAAATCAATGAACTTCAATAAATTATTCTCCTAAACCCAATTGGAATATTTAATTAAAAAATATATCAGAGATAAATATATTTTTTATGCATTATAATTCAGAAAGAAAAAAATAAATAATAAGTAGAAGTCATAATCCATTCAATAGATCATAAAGTGTCTCAAAAATAAAAAGAATTATAGATGTATGATTTGTTCATCTAATATATACATTCACTACCAGATTATATCTATAACGTGAGAGAAAGCCTTATCACATGGCTTTGAAATGTGTTCAAGATAGTTAATTCAGTAAAGTTTTGAGTAATTTGGTTCAATCAAGTGGAAGCATATGGTCATTGACCACAACTCATAGTTAAGAAGGACTATCAATACCAAAAGATGTATTTAATTCTGAAAGTAGTTATCACATTTATTGTTATGATCAGTTTGAAATGGGCATGTGAAGGCACAAATGGGAAGTATGGTCAGTCGATAAACACTGCTCTCAAGCATTCGTACAGAATATCCATATGAATTCAGCACATAAAATTGCTTGCAAAGTTAGTTAAGGTAAGAGTAAAATTAGAATATGAGAGGGTTGATCATATTGCAGGTAATGTTTAGTAAAATATTGCTAAAAGTTCCTTTGGCAACACTCCACTTACATTTTTCATCAGGACATTACTCAAATCCTCAACTGACAACTATAGAAATATTCGAAAGTAAACACCAAGCTTAACTTCACTAAGCGACATCCAAAGAATCAACATACACCGAGATTTAGAATTAATTATTCACTTAGTATGCGTTACCATTTCAAAAACACATCAGTTACAAAACAATTCCTTTTATACAAATTTAATTCAACTACAATACATTGCATTAACTACATGATACAGCCATTCAGATTTAACAAGTTTCCGTGTCATTGAAACAATCAATAACACCAAGTAAAACAACTGGTATCACTGGCCCTCTGCAATGATTTGTGCTCAACAAAACTGAACTTTCTCAAAGAAAATTCAACAACAAATAAAATTTACACCTTGATCTTTAACAAGTTTTATATAAAAAAAGTTTTATTACTGCCCAATGTACACTAAAACATACACTATATACATGAGCTAGGACCATGTACTGGGCAGACAAGTTTAACAGCTTATACGTCACTACATAACTAGCACGTCTTAACTTTTATCTTTGCTTGGAGGTACATCTTCTAATGAGTCTTTAGTTTCTGGACTAGAGCTAGTTATAGGATGCAGAGTATGAACCGAAGATTGCATAATTTTACCATCCACTTCAGATGTAGACTCAGTTTTCAACAATTTGTTTGTAGTTAATGGAATATAGTCGCCATACTTGGATGAACCTGCATATGGTGAAGTTTTGGATTCTCTTCTTTCCTGCTCACTTTGCCACAAAACCTAAAAGGAAATAAACAGATTAATGGAAGAATAGAAGAAGGATTCTTTTAAATAGTAATGACAGATAAAAACATTATTCAATAACAATAATTCTATAGCAACATACTTTAACACACAAAAGAATTACATACTTTATTAGGGAGGAACACCCCTAGTAAGTATAGCTCAACCTTAATGCGCCTATACTATTTAAGCCAATAACAAGAAATTTTGAAAGTTGAAAACTTCAAAAATTACATACAATTAGTTGCAATACCCGGAAAACTAAGTTTTGGGAGTAATACAAAAAATCTTTCATTAACGAACATTAAAAATTTTCTACAAACCTTTTGTTTATGTTGTTGAATTGCATCTGTTACTCTGTCTCTAACCATTTTCTCCGTTAAAACACCATCTTCAGAAGCATAAGCAGCTGCTTGCCACGCAACTCCCAACTTAGCTATTTCTCTACCCGACATCCCTGTTGTCATACCAGCAATGTCTGAACATAATTTGCTGTAATTAAACTGAGCTACTTTCAGCCGTCTGAAACAAGAAAGACGCATTTGTAATTCTTGCATGCAAGTAAATCCTTGGAAAAATTTAATTTTCCCATGTACTTAACACATTATTATTTTATATAATGCATTAAACACAATAGAACTTAAATTTCTGATACAAGTATATACACAACGGCAATGCACAAATATAGCACAAACAGCAAGACTTTCGGCATATGTTATTTCCAACAATATTTTCCTACAACACAATTTACTTCACTAAAACTGTTACCACAATAAACTGAAAAAATTGTACACTGCATACACAACATGCAAGTTTTGATTACATAGAAATAGAAAAATGAATAAAATATAGCCGGTTTAGTTGTCAACACATGGACTTTCATTTTTATAACAAGAAATTCAAGGAGTAGTTATTGCCATCCCCAAAAACTGCCAACATGGTTCTTTTTAAGGGTTTTTTTTACACTGCACAAGTATTTTGGCATACTTCTTTCCCCTTCCCTATTATATGGGGAAGGAAGGAATTTTTTTAGTGATAAGAATATGCTTCTCTCTCACTATTTTTTAAAGGCTCCATACAAGCTTGAAGATGATTCGTTATTAATTAAGGAATTGACAATTCTTTAGTTCACTAATAATAATAATAAATTTATTGTCAAAAAACAGTAGACTGCGTATGACCACGTGGAGGACAATAAACTAATTTACTCTCCGGAAGCAAGCCCGGGACCATCCCATCAATTCCGATCAAGGGCCCTAAGGCAGAGGCGGATTCAAAAATTTCAGCAAAAGTTCCTAGATAAGATAAAAAGTTAGCTGCGAGTTATAATACATATATAATGTCAATATGTTTGTAATTTAACGCAAATATGTTTGTAAATTTACATGTACAAGTTATTATCGAACTATAGATTATTCTGAGTATAGTGTTTAAAAATCATAAGAGTTGAAAAAACACTAAATTCACGATTTATTGTTACAACACGCCCCTAGAAAGAAATGTCTTAAACATTCTTTAAGACATTTTTTCAACCTGATATCACTTCTTAATATCAATTCAATTAGCAATAAAAACGAACCAACAGATAAAATGAATAAATTTGATTTCATTGTATTTAATATATCAATATAATTCATAAGATCAATTTTTCTTTTTAGATAATACAAGCAGAACTATTCTGCATTGTCCATGAAAAGAAACTTAAAACATTCATTACTGGATATTCAAAGTTTTACAAGAATTCATAAATTAAGTCTTTAAAAATATTTTCTTCCATTGTTAAACAAACATACAAAAAATTATATTCACATTCAAAGAAAAATTGGTATGGTATATTTTACCCTACTGGGAGTATTAAAACAATTATCAATAGGTCTGAATTTTTAGCTTATTTTGTCCAGTGCTTCCAGGGGTTCTTGTATATTATCCATTTTCTATGTACAATATTTTGTTATATTCGGTATTTAGTAAGGAAAAGTATTATGCAACTAAATAATTGTATAAAATGAGATATTTACTGTGTTCATTTATTAACCCTTTATAAATAAATCTGGGATGAACTTTTGATTCTCAGATAAGGTATAAATGAACATTTTTTTCTACTAAATTGAGATTCACCAATGTTTTATGTAAGGCTAACAGATAAATTTTCTCAATGTATTAAAATTGAACCATTTTGGTTCTTCTCCTTTAAAGGGTTGAGAAACATGGGTAATGCCAAAGTGAAAATATACGGAAAACGGGACCCATGAGAAAATTTTGCAGAGGGTCTACAAGACAGTCAGTCCGACACTGCTTTGTGAAGTATATTAAGGTGTAATTTATAACCAAGATCAGAACCATAACAAAATAATAAAATAAATCTACAAAATCTGGATGTGTCAAAACTCGAACAAAAAGGAATACTGGAAAATTTAGATTACTATGTGCTATGTACATTGAATGCTGTTTTTAATTGTTTTTCATGTGGTTGGAAGATGTTGCAAGTCTTTGGACTGTTCACGAATGGCAAGATTATTTCATTATTAAATTTGTCTAGTAGATCATTAATCATACATCATGAACTACTAGTAATAAATAACAAATATATGAAGTTCTAAATAGTTTATTTAAGTAGATTTATCGGCTTGAAAGATGTTTTCAGTTTATTGATAAATTAAAGTTACATGATTATTCAGCAACTCACAGAAATTTAATCCCTTCTTCTTACCTTTTCCCCTCCAAAGCCGGCTGAAGAACAAACTTATCAAAGTACAGCCGAACAAGCCTTTCCCTCTCCTCCTTCCCAGGTAACATAAATTCCACCATTTCATCCAGACGATCATTCACAGCCCAATCAAACTGTTCGGGAGTGTTTGAAGCTAAGACCAACATAAATCTAAATAAAAAAAAATAACACACACAATGAAACTCCAAAGCAAAATTAAATTCATCATACAAACAAACCCACTCACTTATTAGATTGATCTCCAGTTCTGTAGAGGAAAGCATTCAAAGCTGCTCTAAGATCTTCACTAATTGTTTCTGAACTACGCTTTCGGAGAAATGCATCTGCTTCATCCACAAACAATAGAAGACCTTGACGAGAAGTGCCAGCCCAGTCAAAAACTTTATGTATTGCAGTTACACCTTCTCGTCCCATAGGTGCCACATCTCCTCCAGTCATAATAGCAAAATCCATTCCCGAATGAGTGGCCAATTTCTGAATACATGCACATTTGTGAAATAAAACAATTTTGGAAGTTGCATACAATAAAACATTGGAAATAAAAATGCAAACTTACTTTGGCAAACATTGTTTTGCCTGTCCCTGGAGGTCCATGCATTAAGACGTTTCTGTACATTCCTTTATTTCGTTTTGTATTTTTTGTTGCAATGGCAACATCTCTGTAAGTATAAATAGATTAAGTTAAAATGAAACAAAAAGAGAAATCTCGAATTTGAAGAGGAACATTCTTCAAATGCGCTGGTGAAACCTGTTGCTCATGAGGTATGTGGTGGCTGCACATTTGTGCGCATTCAGAAACACGTCCAAACGTCATGAAATATACAAAACAAACAATCCATTCAATTTGTTTTCACTGCTTCCTTTCAAAGTTACTCTTTATAGCTGAAGTATTTTAACACTTGTACCTATAATTACTTTTCTTTAATAATTTGGGTTAACCAATGTAGATAGACATAAGCTGTCGTGGACTTTTTTTAAACTCTTGACACTACCAGTATTAACACTAGCTGTTGAGGATCTCTCACCATTTAGGCAGCGTATACAAATATATCTCCCAAGAAGATTAATTTTTCCCCCAACTGGATTCACTAATTCAGTCATTGCCTACATCTGTTTCCTAATGTAAAAATCACTTTTCAGATAACATATCTATGAATCAAAGAAGAATCATGTAAATCGGATAAGTGGTTTTCAAGTGATAAAGAGGACAAACAGGCAGGTAGATAGGGTTTCTGAGCTCCACAACTGTTACAAAGAAATTTTTGAAAATTAATTTAAAAAAGCATAGGTATTTAAAAAACAATCACTTCATAATGTTCTCAAAATCCTTGTGTTGCACACAAGTGCCGAAATTCAAAATTCAGTTGACCTATCAATCTTAGCGCTATGCTGCGGACACACAGACAAACATCACTCTATTATATACACCAAGCAGGCTACAATTAAATTTTTGTATCATCACATTCAATTAGGCAGTGCAAATCACAACCTAATCAGTTAGCAACTACTCCACATTCTAACTGTACCATACAGGATAACTTGAAATGAAACTAATACATTGAAACTCCATGAGCTCTGACGGGAGTGGATGAACAAGTGTACTGTTTTCCTAAATGTAACCGCTACACCACAAAAAACAACAACCCTGATACCATTCAAACGTAAGTTTAACACAACTCTTCAAATAAAAGACAAATTGACAGTAACAAGAATATAAAATGACAAAAGCCAAATTAAATTATTAAGCACCAATTTGTAAAAAATAGCAGCTGTCAATACCACCACATTAACATACTACTTCAAGACTGCTATCCCATAGAAATTTACATCAATTAACAGTGAGTTTGTCAAGATTTGCTATTGTCGCCACTTCATTTTCTTACATTACATATTTTTTTCAGCTTCTCTTCATTAAAAGACTTCTCAATAATTAAAAGTAACATCATGGGAATACATCACGGGTAAAATTAAATAATTTATATACTCTGGAATATAATCTATGTACAATCTGGAATTTATCCTATTTATATTTTTATAATAAAACTTAATTTAACTATCTTCTGTCTTGGTTGTAGGACTTTTAATATGCCATAACACCCTACATTATTAACACATTATGGGGATCGGTCAGGATCCAGTGTGTAGGAGATGCGCATGGAGGAGACAACCTCCGCACATGTACTCTGTTTGTGTGAAGCTTTTGCCCAAATTAGATACCATTACCTAGGTTTATTTTTCCCAAACGTATAGGACATCAAGAAGGCTAAAATCCATTCCTAGGTGTCCTTCAGCAAGGTCCTTGGGTTGGATTAAACCTAACTGTACTAAGGGGTACAAAGGGTCTATTAGGCGTATGTGCAGTGCAGTCATTAGCTGGGCCCACCCAAGTCGAAATGTAATCTAACCTAATAAAATCTATCTTCAGTCTTCTGTAAAAATAATTCACATTTTAATGCAAAAATACCAATTTTCTTTAAATATAAAACATATAATTACTAATAAAATGAAGTTAAAGAATAATTGTTAACATTACACCTTCTTCACTGTAGTGATCTCCATAGACCGTTCTATAAAATTACATTATTTAAAATAACTAAACAAACAATTCAACTAACTTTGCTACTTAATTATCAATATAAATAAAAACATGTTCAACTGATAATTTTAAGGAGCAAAGATTGCAGAGTGAGAGCATTAAGCCTCAAGGTCGACCATGAGAAAAGCTCAAAATACAAAGAGCATTTACAAAATACGACACAAGAATGAAATACCTCAAGCGTTCTTCCAATCTGGGCTCCAAAACAACTCCAGACAAAGCATCTTGTCCACGAAACCTTAATTTTTTTACAGTTTCCACAGGATGTTTTAATGATTCCAAAACAGAAAATCTTGAAGTTTCTCGAACTAAAGATGGTTTGCCTAAAAATTTTTATTCACACATGAAATTATAATTTTTCATTATTCAAATCAATAGATTATATCCCAGATTACATTAACTACAAAACTGATAGCAATATCATTTTCCTTTAGAGGTATTTCCAAAATAATCTAAAATAGTAAAACACCAGAAAAGTAATTTCCCTCAGGTAAATTGGAACAGCATTACTAAATTGATTACATGACTATTCCAATAAGTAACAATATTTATGACATTTTCATGAGCTTTACATTACATTAAGCTTTCATGCTCATTATAAATAATAATTCGAACAACAGAATCAAATACTTAGTAAACACAACTTAAAATATTCCCCCTCTCCAAGAGGATCATCTAAGAAAAACAGGAACACAAATGATTATCACAGACATTGATATAAGAACAATAATAAAATAATTGTGTGAGCAAAATTAAAAATTGTTCAATATATCTTAATAGTAACAAGACTCTCACTTCTCACTGAAGCAATACATAAAAAAATAACAGAAAATGGAAAACATTTCCATTTTCATTCCATACAACTGTCAAATTACCATCCCAATATAAAGAATGTTCGTCTTATTTAATAATTTTCAAGAATTAAATTTTCACAGACCTTCAGTCTCACAAGATCTATCTAAAAAAAACTAACCTAATCGAGATTCAATATATCTGGCCCCAACACTGGTTACTCCCTTAGCAGTGTAAACTCCAAGAGCTACTAAAGACAAGCCTCCAGCTGCAGCTAAAATTTTATCCCAGTCGCTCAAAAGAGCTTGGGCACCTGACCCAATAACTGATCCAGCAGTCCTGAAACAAAAATCAGAGTAAAAAAAATCCAAACTTTAATACTTCACTTACAAAGCACAACTCACTTAATGGACTCCAATACAGTCGTACGTTTTTCTGCAGCTTTTAACCGTATCTGCTCCAGAGTGAGATCTTGATTTTCACGATCAATTTTTGCTTTTGCTTTCATTTCTGCTTCTAGACGTTTCATTTCATGTTTCTCACGGAGTTCCATTTCATGTTCTACAGTAGCCTTACGCATTGCTTCTTGACGCTGCACTGATTCCTCTTGTCTCCTCAAATTTTCATCATTCATTTTTTGTTGCTGCTGTAGTTGATCTTCATACCTATGTAGATAGACAGTTAAGTACAAAATACTTTAGCCAATAATATTTGAAGAAATACAGGTCAGAAAAATATATTTCTATTTACGTAATAATAACAATACCTTTCTCTTCTGTTACAAAACATAACATGAAACTCAAGTGACGTACCTTTTTCGAGCCAACTGATCTTGGTATTGTGCTCGCATCTGATGCTGTTTCGTCTCTTCAGCAAGTGTCTTCCGTTTCTCTTCTGCATCCACCCGCTTTTGTTCAACCTTGTTTTGTTCGATATGGGCTTCATATTCTTTTACTTTCACTTGATACTCCTGCTGTCTAGTCACTTCCTGAAGTTTTGATAACTCTAAAGCTTCCTTAGCATGTCCTATAAATCAAGGTGCATACTTCAAACACTTAAAGAAAGAAAGTGATACATTGGGATAATAGAAATTCAATTTCTAGAAGAAAACACACAAAAATACATCAACAAAAATAAATATTGCTATGTAATACTTGTCACTTAGGGGATCTTACTGGACTTCTCCAATTCCTTAGCAGCCTGAGCAGCTCTCTCTAATGCAGTTGAATCAAACCTATAAGCTTCCATTCTTTTGCGTTCTTTCCTTGATTGATCATCATCGCCGCCTCCTTCACCGCCTGCAGCACTCACAGGAGGGACAAGTGGATCTTGGGGAGGTTGTTGACTTCTTCCCCCAAACAGCCACATTGTATTTAACAAACGTTAAAATATCCAGAAACAAAATATCATAGACAACAGCGCACTAAACATAAAACTTAATTCAACTCTTCATTCAATCCAACAACTTGTCCACTCATCACACACCCGGCAACGCAGGGACGACTAGAAGGAAGCACGAGGTCGAAAACGTTCTTTGATTTCTATCACAGAGTGTTCATAAGTACAGTACAGCCAACATTTCTTAATAAAGTGATGCAATCCTATAAAAAATGATAAAATTGTGTAAAATGAATTGGTTTAAAATATAAATCTTCAATGTTCTGCACATACATTACTTACTAATAGGTTTCCAGACTTGGATCTGAAGTTCCCGCTTTGTCGACCATTGTTTACTCCAATTACGAAACGATACATGTTAATATGACGCATGATTCTGAAGTATTAAAGGATCTTAGAGACGTTAGTATATGGTCGCTAACTTGTATTTTCAAAAGGAAGCATCTCCAGAGGGCATTCTTCATGTTTCTTCTCACAACAACGCTTATGAATAATACTATAGGAAGTATGTCCTTTCAAACAAAGAGAGCGAACTGTATTTTTGTCGTCGAACTCGTTTTCGTAGTGTTTATGTTTTAGTAGGATGGCTAAATGCACAAAACAGATTTCGAGTGGCTCAGTATATAATATATAACATCCATTAACTGTAACAAGCTGTGAATGTAATCAAAACGAAATAAATTTAAAAAAATTATTATGTTGATCAAAAGAAAGACTATTGCCAATGGATGCCTATTTCATGTTAGCGCAGTAGACGCGTGTTTATTCAGCTCCCGCTCGTCGGGATGTTTTCTTATCAAAATATAATTTTATTTATTTACAATTTTGGTATCTATGCAGTATTAATGTGTGACCTTTAAAGTCAAAAAGTTGGTTACATTTTTTACTTTACTCAGATACTATTCTATGTAATAAATATTACTATTGCTAATTCAAAAGTGAATATTGCGTGCACTTGTTCACGTGAAAACTAAGTACGCCGTAACAATGAAGTATACGAAAGACGGGCTTAGAGAATTCACCAAATTTGGGAGAACTGCCAACCTACACAATTTATTCCCCCTATGTCGTATACAACTCGACTAGTGATATTTTCATCTTATACGTTGGATTCACTACCACCAAACTTGACAAAATAACTCTAGGAGAACATGTTCTTAAAAATTTCATTTTTATCCTTTGTAGAGTAACACAAAATCACAATTCCCATTTACAAAATACATGTGTAAATTAACCAAGAAATCTTAATTTTTTAATCTACTTTCAACAAATACATTTTACGGTAGTTTCTTTGTTGTTTCCATAGCATTGGTACACCCGTAAAGTAGTGTAAGTGTTACCCAACGATGATTTTAATATCAAACGAGAATCTGAGGCAGTCTAAGTCTTAACGAGTGTCGGTGTTTTTGTTCTAAAATATTGGTGGTGGCAGTCCTGAAACACTACTTGAGTCTGCTATCTTTGTTCTTTTGATGTCCAAACTCTCGGTAACTTGAGTATAGTCGCAGTCGCCACACGAAGACCATGTACTAGCTGCAAACGTCAACACTCACTACGCGAGCAACCAGTTGAACGGGTGGTAGGGGCTGGTTAGTTCGGCTCTTTGCTAGTGGAGCGCTGCTACGAGTGATTCATCTGTACCTAATATAATCTGTGATGCATCTGCACCTAATATAATCTGTGGGTCAGTGTAACATGAGCACCAAGACAAGTTTGTACTATGCTATTTTTTGCCCGTAGACTGTGGGAAGAAGACGGGCCCCATTAAAGAGTTTCGCCGTATGCCGCAGAGGAGGAGCTGTAGCGTGTGACCGGCGCTAGCCTCTCCCTTTGTATTATACTATATCTGTGAAAGTAGACGTTCTCGTCATGTGGACCGAGGTGGGGCCCCATTGAAGAATGTCCGCAAAATACAGAGGGAAAGACTTACTATGTTTATGAGTAAGGTATTTTCGCCACATGCAGAAACAATGGCAGACTTAAGGAAAGGTATGTTCGGGTACCTGTCTTGGGCCGACGGCTGCGCACCACCCTTGGTGAGGTCATTGCGTTCCCATGACAGCTGTTGGAAGAACAAGGGGGCGGGGTGCACGTTGTGGCAGCGACAAGGCGTAGTTGCCTACTGGTCAGATGACATCCTCTTCCGTATAAATTGGAAAGACTGAGGATCTTCGGGGACTTGTGGGTTGAGTCCGCAGATTACGTGAGATGTGACCTGGCTAGTATTGGTCGTCAGACCACTGTAAGAGATTACCGCGGTAATCTAGAGACACTTGCTTAGTTGTGAGTGATGTAAATTTTAACAGTTCTTTATTCGAGAAAGCTAACTCGTAATTTTGGATTTTCGGATAACCTAGGTGGGTTCTCCGAAGTAATTGTCAGCAACTAAATTTATATGTATGTAATTAATGCTTTCTGATGGCATTAACTGTGTAATAACAACTTTATACTTGTATTTATAATTTTTAAAATTTGTCCAAGTTTGTAAATACTCAGAATTCAATTTAATTTGTATTAAATTATTAATTATTGTTATTACGTGTTTGTTTAAATGTCTGGGAAACTGGACTGGTGGCAGCGGTAAAACTACCATAGGAATAGTGGTGTTTATGTGGAGATCGGCAGTCGTCTCATCTCTACTGCTCCTTCCCACTGTTGAATCCCCTTCTACCAAAACTCACACCGCATCTGGGCTTGTGTGGTGTGGTTACAGTCAGGTTCCGGACTTAACGAGCGGCTGGTAACCTATCCAAACTCAATGGCTGGTATGATGCATCATGCCCTCCAACACTGTCAATGGGGTTTTATAGACGAGAGATTTCATATATTTCCAGAAGTAGCAGCAATAAGAAAAGTATGGCGATTGCGTGGGTCAGTTCTCTTGACTACCTTCACAACAGTAGGGACTTCGTCAATTCGAACACCTGCGATATGAATGGTACGAGTATAGACTATATAATGTGAATATCCATTTAAGTAACTGCTTACTTACATTTTATGTCTATTCCACGCAGGTCCGCCAACAAAATGTAGGGTGCCTAGGGCAGATTTTGATTTTCGATCACCCTGAGCATTTCTCCTAGCACTTCCTCCTCCCTCCAATCAGTAGGTTTAAGAAGTAAATTAAGCGTTCGAAAATATTTTAAACATTTCTTATCATACACATTAAGCGGCTCATCTTTAACCTATCATACTTAAAAGCTCGTAAAGTACTCTTTAAGATATTTTGTGAATACATGAACAATAAAACACTTAAAATATGTTCAGTAATATTAAATTTATATACCACACAAACAAATCTACTCTAATTGTAATTTAACAACTGCCGAAAATAATTTATCAATAATTATTTATCAACAGTTAACTGTCAACAATCCTTGGGGTATCTTTCCTCTGAACCGAAAACTAGACAAATCAGCTACATCATTCCGTTTCGGTGGTACTGCGATAACAGTTATATCATGTTATGAAGCCATTTCCGGCTCGGCAATGCTATGTGATTCCGTGTCGTCTTCGTATCACACATTATATTAGGTACAGATGGATCACTCTTCGCAGCGCTCCTCTAGCAAGACGCAGAACTAACTAACCCCCATCACCCGTTCAACTGGCTGCTCGCGTAGTGAGTGTTGACGTTGGCGGCAAGCACATGGTCTTCAGGTGGCGACTGCTACTAATTGAAGCTACTCGAGCTCTGCTTGTTCATTTGTGGGTGTTTTAATTCGAATCATGCATTTACAATTGCTGGTTCCGAGTTTCCACTGCAGGTTAATTGTTTGTAGGCTTTTTGCAGAACATAGCAGCGGGTACTCGATGAAAATTATGCGATGTAAAACGAGGAAAAGGCAGGGGTGTTGAGCGCAATTTTGACGATAGTTCTCGGTCTTCCCCGTGGCGCGCTGGGGTGCATCTAAGGTAACCATTGGGCTTATGGGAGTGAAGTATCTGTACCTTCTATAATATGTGTTTCGTATACACTTCATATCCTGGAAGTTTGTAAACCTTTTGCTGGGACATACATTTTACATTTTGCGGACGAATAAATAATGAATTCCTTTGACGACTTCTTACAAAATGTGACTTCTTACAAAAGGGCTCTAATGACCTTGATGTTGGTGAGCCCTACAGTCCTATTTTAAAAAATTACGAAATCTGAAGTTTCCTCTGACGACGTTCTTACAATGGGTATACCCTAAATTAATTAATACTGTCTCCTCATCAACACAAAATGAAAAATATTATTCAACACTTTTCATCAGTTATTTTTAGATTAGAATAAGGAACTATCCCTTGACGTATACCTCATTGTACGATAGTGTCGGAGTGCCTCCTTTTGCAGCCAAAAACGTTCGTTATCATGCAATATCCTATCACACTCCGCCCTTTAATGAAGAGATATATTCCTAACACCACAAAGTTCATAAAAACGCTTGTCCAAAACCCTAGTTAGGGAGTTCAGAGGGTTAATTTGTAATAGATAAGAATTATAATATTTAGATACTCACGCAATCACAAGTGTTTGAAACAACTCTGTTTCAATGCATTCGTAGTCTCCATGAACTCCGGTACAATGTTATCTACGTTGCGAACTCTACTGAAAAGTTCTGGAATGTTTCGTAATTGAACAGATCTATTTTGGATTCACTCACAACATGAACATTATGTACGGACTTGAATACACCACGAATTTTATACAAATAATTTACGCACTAAATGAGGCAAGTCATAAATATTTAACTTCTTATTACAATTTACAACAAATTAATGCCTCATAAATGACAGGGAAGTTTTTTTATTTAATGGTGTGAAAGCATTGAAAATAATTATTTGACATAAACATTTATATTTATCATCGCGACTTGCTCGGGATATTTGCGGAGTACTCGTCAATAGGCGAGCACACTTCCTAGAAATACGAAATCTACTGAGAGGATAGTCGATCTGGGAACTACGAATATTCGTCGTGGAAAAGTGTGCTTAGGTTATGGAAAGCAAATTGGAAAAAATACACGTGCAGCTGCTTTTGTAGTTTTTTCTTGGGAAAATACATTGTTAGAAATACATACAAAAGTAAACATACAAAAACATTGCAGTATATTTCATAAAATAATTTAAATTAAAGCTAAAATTTGAATTTCCTTAAAAAACTTTATTACTACATCAAAACTGAGGTACTAATATTGCATTGCATAAACCATTGCACATACTTTCTCATATACATACTTTCTCCGTCCGTAGCATAGAGTGAGAAAAATTCTAAGTGAAAAGGTCATTTCTGGCGTCTTCCAGTGCTCTTTTCATGCTCAAAATCGCTAGGTGAACTTATTGTTGTCTTTTATTTGAAATTTAAAAGTAAAATAAATATTCAGAATATTATTTCAAAATATAATGACATATCAGTCTTATAAATATCGTAAAAGTGTTATGTAAATGTAATTTCGTTGTAGACTGAAATTGATGTATTTTCGTATCTGCAGTGTGTTTGCTGTCCTATGTATTTCATCATTATCATAACTTTCATTTCAGTTTACGGAAAGTGTATAATTGGCCCATTTACACAACTAAATATTATTCAACCTTCTTGAAACAGTAAACTAATGTGTAAGTGTTCAGACAAATTATTTTACTGCGTCTATACCACAGACTACTCGTATACCAAATTTTCAATGCGGATGTAATGCACACTAATAGTACTTTACATACAGAAAATTTAAGCAAAATCATTGGAGCTGTTTTTTGAAACATTCAAAAGAGTACTTTGACCTTCATGTGAAGTACCCTTTGTTTTAAAGTAAAAAAATTAAAGCACGTGCATCGACAACAAGCAATTTCTATCGTAAATACGAAATGCGAACTAATTTGATTCATCCGTTTACTCAGAATCGCTGCGCACGGACGGACATTACGCCAAAACCACTTTTTCAGAACTGCCAAAACGGATATTTTCGTCGAAATCTCGCTTTCGAATTTTTTCACGATTACAAAACTTTCTATATACTACGTATATGATAAAGTAATATGGGTTTTATGTCATATTAATTCAGCCATTTGAATTAAATCAATAACAAGCTAGTTCGTATTTCACGTGGATTTAGCAATGGTTATTGGTTTTCTTTATTTTCGAGATACTTTGAATCATTATGTTTTTATTCACTCTAAATGAAACAGTATAGTAAAACCATCTTAATTTGTATCTCTACACCAAATCACTCTATTTATTTTTAAATCATAAGAGAATTTATATTACTGCAAACAATATTTCTTCATCTACTTTTTGTTAATTTTATATTAATGTTTTATCATTTTTATACAGCTTTATCAGAATTCAAAACAATTTATTAAAGTTTACTGAATGTTTATATGAACTTCATTTTGTTCAAGGAAAATTACATATTTTAATTATTATAGTATTACTTTAACTTTCACTAACCCGACCCACGCACGGATACGATCGTTGTGTACATGAAATATGAGTCAGAGCTAATTTCATACTAAAAAGAATAATAATGCTAATAGTATACGTTCAATTAGAGCTCTATTAAGACGGGCATACGCAGTTGTCATTTTTGTGCTATTGTGATGCATTTAGTGTACTGTAAACATTGCGCTAAACTTGCTTTTTGCTAGTTTAATTTGAAATAATTTAAAAAATAATTATTTATGATTGTAGAGAAACGACTTGGATTTTCGTAATATTGTAAATATTATATCTCATTGGTAGGAAACCAATTCCAAGTAATTATTTTCACATGTTCGTTTGGCATTTTCACTTTCTTTGTATATTGCAAGAATAAATGGATTTTTATCTTCATATTAATAGTAGTATAAAAACAAATGATCAAAGAGACTTGGTCGGCTAGCCCGCTTCATGCATAAGCTACGCTCATTAGTGTATTCTGTTCATTTTGAGTTTAATTTTCCTAATTATTTTATTTTCTTGAGTTTCTATGATTCTGTAGGTGTACTTAAGTATCTTCTTTAGTTTAGTGTTATTAGTATTTTGTTTCCAGTGTGCTAAGGTATAAATACGCTCGAAAAACTTCACTACATGTTGAACTTGTCAAACGAACGTAATAAACTCTCATTTTCCTGTGATTTTTTAGTGTTATTCCAAGGAGTGATAATGTGTTGGACAGCATCATTTATATTTTCTGAGAGCATAAAGGTAAAGCATTACCATTTTTTCAGTATTTCAATCAAATTACTGTAGGTATCAAACTCTTATTGTTGTAGTACTCGTTAAAAAATAGTTGCTCTCCCCAACACCAGTAAGATAAAAACATTCAATAGTTTTAACTAAAATCCTTATTTCATTGTAATAATTAATTCTCTCTCTAGAAACACCTGATTGATTAGTAGTCGGTTTTCTTGTTTCGCATCTGTTCTTGTTCCAAGTTATTAACCAAGTCACAACAATGAACAACATCGCATTCCTGAACGCATTCAAATTGATCTCAAGAAGACGTACGTATTGTCCAACACTATGAAAGACAACACTTCCACGCAAAAATCTAGTGTTCTAATTTTAGCTGATTCCCATGACCGCCAAATGGCATCCATTATGCGTGGAATTGTTCCCAATCACTTGTGACCGATTTCTTCAAGCCAAACGCTCGTTTAGGTAAGGTTATCAGAGAACTGGACACACACGGAAAAACTCCGTAGAGTGAGACACCAAATTTGTGGTGGACCGAATGACAAATTTGGGTCAATTCAATCCTAGTGAACATTTACAGAGACTCAAAAAGTCCTCCCGACGCTCTAACATTGCTCTTTCTAGCTTCAACATTGCACTCCACGCTTCAACGTGCCACACTTGAACAACGAAATTAACAACGCAATCATCGCACGAAGAAAGCACCTAACAGACATCACATTTTTTAAATCTTCAACCCCATCTTTCTGCCAAGAACTTTATCTCAGACCGTCCGGGAAATAACGCTTCTCGTCTCTCTTAGCTAAGTACCATAGCTCCTCTTGCGCCAAATCCACCACCCACCCCAATTGCTACCTCGTCACTTTCTCCATCTCTTCTCCAGTCGCTGCCCTTTCTCCGCCCCTTATCTCACCTATCCTGTCCAAATCTGTTTTATCTGCCCCATCCACGACACCTTCCGCCCCTTAGCACGGCTATAACTTGCGGTCGAGAGTTCGATGTGTTGCTCGAAGATGACAATTAAATTTAAATTCTCCTCAAACATCTGGATCCAATTGCGTCCCTCGAGAAAACAGAATAAATATATTTCATCAATTTCAAGTAACAGATATTGAAATTATTCTACTAGAATATCCATTCGATTTGTTATGCCTAACAGATCATTGGCTTCAGATACATTGACATCAAAAGTACTCTCATTCCAAATTATTCTTTAATTAGCTTCTACTGTCGACAAAATTTCAGAGGTAATAATACTCAGGGCGGTACGGGTATCTGCGTTAGAAATAAGTTATCCTGCCCACTGTTAGGTTACGAGAAATTCTGCTTAGATAGTATTTTCGAACTCTCTGCAGTTCATCTGATCGNGAAATAAGTTATCCTGCCCACTGTTAGGTTACGAGAAATTCTGCTTAGATAGTATTTTCGAACTCTCTGCAGTTCATCTGATCGATAAAGGCATTGTAGTTTTATGTATTCATAGACCTCATCAATGAGATCTTGCAATATGTTTTCTGAATTTCGAAATCGTATTAAAACGTCTAACACAGAAATATACGAAATCTATTGTTATCTGTGGCGATTTCAATATCGATTTCCTCAGTGAAGGGGATTCCGTGCACAATCCCAAGAATCGATTCAATAATCTAATCAGTTCCTTCAATCTTGTTACTACGATAATCGACACCACTCGCCTCTCTGGTTCATCTCAAACATTGCTCGACCAGTTAATTGTCAACAATAAACAACAACATGTATACTTCTCAAGTATTTAACGTGGGATATAGTGACCACTTTGCCCAAATATTGACTATTAAAGATAAATTAAAACCACGTAAAATCCTCTACAAGATTACTTGACAGTTTACTACAAGATTACTATACGAAAAAAAATAACCATTTAAAAAGAATTACATCAGGAAACGTGGGATGACATGTGTAATTGTGGAAACAACAAAAAATTCAATGTTTTTTCATATTCTGCATAATAAGTATTACAACTCTTGCTTTCCTTTATAATGTTAGTTTAAGTAATGAATCACAATCGGTGGATGACACACGGGATTAGAATTTTTTTCAAAAAAAACAACCCTCATTTACATTATTTTCAAAACTCAATAACCAACCACCCGAATTTCATGGTTGTTTCAGTAAATACAACCCATTCTTAGAAAAGTGCTCTATGCAGCTAAAAAATGACTGACTATTATATGGAAAATGACAGACATATAATAGAATCTAACAACCGGACAAAAACCATGTGGAATATTGTAAAAAATTACACATTCCCTTCAGAAAATAGCCATGAAAACATTTCCGTTCTAGACGATGGCAAAATTGTATCAAATCCAAAGGACATCGCAAATTTGTTTCATTTTTGCTGGTCAATAAATAGGTAAAATATCGAAATCAGTAACTCAAAACCAATGTCCACCAAATACATCGACACATGTACTGCATTCTATGTTCACTTCCGAAACTAACACTAGTGAAATTATGATTGTCATTAGTTCTTTAAAAAATAAGTTTTCAGCAGCGAAAGATGATATATCTGAATTTATAGTAAAGTCTTCCTCTCGCGTTATATTAAATCCACTCATATTTTTAATAGCTCCTTGTCAGAAGGTGTGTTTCCTGACATATTTAAGAAATCTAAAGTGAAACCATTATTTAAGAAAGGAGATAAAGGTGATGTTGGGAATTATTGACCCATATCACTATTGCCTACTTTCTCAAATATCCAGGAAAAACTCTTCTATAAGAGACTTTCAGAATTCTTATCGCATAATAATATTCTCTCAAACGATCAGCACTGTTTCAGGAAATCCATCCCTTTCAACTAACAGCGCCATATTTTCTTTTCTAAATGATGTAACCAATTCTCTTGGCCGTGGGAATAATCCACAAGGTATTTTTCTTGATTTTTCGAAAGCATTCTATGTAATCGATCACGAAATTCTTCAAAGAACTCATACGGCATTCGTGAATTGGAACATCAATGGATAACTTCCTACTTGAAAGATAGGTATCAGCAAGTTGAAATTTTCCATGGCGAAAATGAAGTATGTCAACATTACCTTTCAGAAACAAAAAGCCACTTACTTGCGGATTTCTGAAGGTTCAATAATAGGCCCTATCCTCTTTTTATTGTACGTAAATGATATGTCATCCATCACGCGCGATTGCCAAATGGTTCTCATTGCTTATGTATTGCTTAAATCGACTATGTAAACATGCCAATGCGCAGAAAGTTTTATCTAACCTCTCGGCTTGGTTACATTCAAATCGTCGCATCGTAAATAGTGATAAAACAGTATCCATGTCATTTCGCAATTGTGTAACGAAATCTCTTCCTCCTTTATCCCTTTCGATACACGGAACCCAAATAAAAACAATGATAACAAAGTTTTTAGGGCTTAATATTCAGGACAACCTCAAATGGAATTGCCGTATTGATAATCTGAATTCCAAACTAAGCTAACTGTGCTATGCATTCCGAATTTTAGCTAACACTGTTAGTCAACACGTTTCTCGCTGCTTGTATTTTGTAAATGTTTATTCTCTTTTACGGTTCGGCATTATCTTCTGGGGCCAATCCACTCGGAGTATTCAAACTTTTAGAATCGAAAAGAGAATAGTTCTGATTATATGCAACTCTCACCCCCTGAAATTCATATAAACCTTTGTTTAGAGAATTAAACATTCTCCCTCTCCCTTGCATACACATTTATGAATTAATCGTATTTGTTAAGACAGAACTATTGCAATCCCACCCCTGCTTTAGAAGAAATAGTTTAGCTCACGAACACAACACTCGTAATAAGGCTAATACACATCGTCCTGGCGTGTCAACAACTCTTTGCCAGAGAGGTCCATATCGCTCAGGAATAATTTTGTATTCCTGAATTCCCTTCCCAAAAATATAAAAGGAATAAATAAATTGAATCACTTTAAATCCTTGGTTAAAAGTTTTCTAATGTGATATTTTTTTTCTATAACATGAAAGAATTTACAGATTTTCATAAAGGACGTTAATGAGAGTTTTGAAGTTAATGAGAATTTTCCAATAAATATTGTTTTCCACATGACGTCGGATGATGAAAGTGATGTTAATATCTCTTATACTTTATCACGTCATTGTTATATTACTCTAGATACTGATTAAATTCTTAATTCATGCATGTTGATTTCGCTCCTTTTTGTTTTTAACAGTTTATTTCTAACTGTGCGCAACATTGACACGGTTGTGTACGTTATCTCTGCAGCCCCATCCGGGCCCGGGTTTTTCTACGATTTTCCTCCTGGTAGTAGCGGATTTTCCTAGGACAGGAATGTCATTAATACCTTTGTGTTTTTAATCTCGAATTTTTGCTGTTCAAATACCTATTTACTTTAGCATAATGTATAAATAACAGTACTTATTTAATTAATAATTTCTTTTATAAATATTAAATCCGCCACTGTCAATGGACCCTTGATTGGAATTAATGGGATGGTCCCTTGCTTGTTTCCGAAGAGAACTTAGTTTATTACCCCCATGTGGTCATACGCAGTTTGCAACTGCTTTTTTGACAATAAAGTTTATTTATTTGTTCCAAGAATTAAAACCAAGTGTTTTATTCATTGTTAATATACATTTGCATTTGTTTCATTGTAGTTAAAAAACATAAGCTTAGTTTATTTTACCTATGTTTCGAAGGAATTTTGTCTTTTAGTACCTAACTTGTGCACCATAACAAACGTATTGTCACGGAGCTGACATTACGCAAAGGTTTATATTATTCATCAAAGGTTTATAATATAACGCAAAGCTGACATTACGCGAAGGCGATTGTTTAGGTTACGAGTTCCGCTGGCGACTCGGGGTCTCGCGCGCCACGTGTGCGTGTGCGTTCTAAGAGGCGCGCCTTTCTAAAAACCCTTTCATGAAACTGTGTTTATTTTCGATAACGATAATATCCTCTAGGCAAGCTGCTCCCATGTTATTAGAACTACGCTTCCGAGCTTCCGAGCACTTGTATATATCATTTGAGGACTCCGCACTTTAGACCCCAACCTACACGTGGGTCGACTCGCTCGCCGCGGCAAACAAACCTTTTTTTGTATCACTCTTTCTACGCAGCAGGGAGCTATTTCTCTAGACTCAGGGTATTTAGACCACACACATAAGGTACGCACTTAGGCGTCTCCCACCACATCGACCTCCCCCAAACGTATCTGGATACATGGGCCGACGCCCATCCCCCTCCACAAATTAACGTAGGGCCGTGTGTAACTTATCCCTTCCCGATTTTACCCCCTGCCACGGAGAACGTTTCAATGCATTCAGATGGCCACGTGGAGCCTCCCACCCCTATGAGAGCGGGTTCCAAGGTTCATTGCGTTCCCGGGAAGATACACACCAACCCCCGCACCATCCTCCGAGGTTACTTAAGCAGGAGATCACCCATCCCAAAGGGGCTTGTCGCTTGTCATCTTGGGAGACCTCTGTGACGTGTTCGGGGCTAGTGCTAGTCTTTTTGGGGAACTCAGTGGAATCGCGACCGACGGAACGCCCGAGGATGTGACGAGACGTGACGAGCACGGCTGGACGCGAGAAGCGTCAGGCGCCGCTCACCACGGCTCCTCGGAGTGCACCAGCTCTGTTGTCGATCTGCTTAACGGTAATTAAATGCACATGGAACATTCTAACGGACTCTGCCGTCTCTTTCGCCCTTAAGGCATGTCAATTCAATATGTTGAGTCTTCGCCTGGATAGGGAGCATGTAACGTAAATGTGTAATCATTAGCCCATGAGGGCTCACTTGCATTTCAATCATTAAACCTTTGTTATATTTTAATATGTATCTATATTTTATTAACCTAACGCCAAAACCTGAATAGGGAATCCGTTTTAAAAAACCTCTCTGCCAAGAATTAGTACCCTGAAATAAGAAAAATAGAGGAAATAATTCGTAAAGTTTTGAAACTTGGTAATTAAGTGTAGAATGTAGTATTGTGTACGATTATTAACTCTCCCCAAAAAATTTCGAGCCACGCACCCCTAAAAACCACGCCTAATGCGCACGTTCGCAGTTTTTACCGTTTACCATTTTGACGCCAAACGGTCATGTTTTCGAGAAATGAAAAAACATTTCTCATTTTTAATACAAAAGAGTCATAACCGTTTTAGAGTTAAGTCCAGTGGTTTGCGAGATATAAGCTCTTCAAACAGGGGGTAGTTTTCAAAATCACAACTCTTTTTTTTTTAGATAAAAAAATGATGCTTTTGACATATTAGGACCTTGAAGGATCTATGTATAAACATGTAGTGATATACACAACGGAACAGCTGCTTCCATCCAAAATCTGAAGTTGCTTCCATCCAAAACCTCGGGTTTCAGTGTGAATTGAAGGTAACCGGATATACCGTACATATTTCGACAACTATTCCCTGAGCGCGCATTGTTAGCATTGCATCTGCGGGAGGACGTCCACGAGCTGTAGTGTTTCCCAGAGCTTCAGAAATGTATTTTTATTTGCTTTAACTCGTACACTACATTTTTCTTGCGATAAAAAAATATACAATCGACCCAATTCCATTTCTGAACAATATTCCCAAAAAACTTAACTTTCAGTTCTCCATGCGCCGCTTTGTGGCGATATGACCATGTATTTAAGAAAGATAATACTTCCTTATGATATTTCATTTTTTATAATATTTCATATTTTCCTGAGCTTCTTTTTACTTTCGTTTCACTCTATTTAAGGGTTCTAATGCCTTGACGTTGGTGAGCGGGTCAATCCATTTTAAATGATCCAGAAAAAAATAAAGTGTCGTCACACCCCCTCAGAAAAAATTCATTTTATGTTGTTTCTAATATTATTGGAGAGTTAAAAAACATAATTAAAAAAATTACCATGTCTGGTTTTAAAACGGCGGCGATTTTTGGACTTCCTCGCGCACTGTTTTTTGCCTTTGTACGCGTTTAGGTAAGCTTTAATATCTCATGATTGGTCTAGCGCCTTAAAATTACTGACATCGTGTTTAGCACATTCTACGCTACCGTTTCAACATATATTTAATTTCTATAGTTACCTACGTCTGATTGATTTCACGTCTTGAATTAGACGTTTGAAAATGAATAAATTTGTGTGTTTGAAAACAATTTTCTAAAGGAAGGGATAAAGTTTCAGACAAATCTTTATGTGCAACCACACGCCTGTATATAGATAATGTGTATAGAATTCCATCCTTGAGACATGTCTCCTTACCAGGTTACGACCTTCCAAAAATCAATTTTTCTTTTAATTTTTCCGTTCTTTGAAGGCTCTTAACTCTGTTGGGGGATCTAATAAAAATATGATATTTACAGGATTTAATGATTATAAACTACTGTAAAAATTACAACTTTGAGATTTAACTGGAAGCAAAGATATTATTTTCCAAATTTTGCTAAAACTTTTAGCTTTGGTATATATGAATAGTCAACTTTATAACCCCGGAAACGCAACAATATACCTCTATAAAATATAAATAATAATTTAGCAGTTAAGTATCAAATATAATAAATAAAATTGTTATAAAAGTAAGCGTAATAATTGTTTATAATTTTATTGACAAATTACAGGTGTGTCCACACTTCTCACACTTTATCAGAGGCGCTTATCCTACAGTAGTGATATTTTGGCAGAATACTGTCATGAAGTATTTGAAGTTACAGTAATGCTATTAAACAACACACACATTAGCCACACATTCGGGCATGTGATTCAACAGTAGATCCTTGTCGACAGAACCCGAATTATAAATTATTATAGTTATAAAAAATGCCGTACTCATACTGTTACACTGGTACTTATTTTATTCTTATGACACTTTTGCAGAAATATTAGATGAATATTGTAATAATTTGTTAGTTTTGTGAGCTTCATCACATTTTTCTAAAAATATCTTAAATTATTTGTCACAGGATCACATGTGAGATCCTTTTCATGCTCCATAAATTCTACCACAATTAACGTCCATTATATAATCAAATTATATAAATAATTAATTACTTACGACCTTTTATGGACCAAAAGTATATTATATGATTAAAAGCTCACAACGTTTTGACTTTCGATTGAAGTCGTCGTTAGGTAATACAAATTATAATAAATACGGGAGTTTAAATTTACACACAGACACAGAAAAGCTATGTGATATGTATAATATTATAACATGTCTGTGTAGTTTCTGCTTTTTTGTATACACATTTTGGGTTTATATTTATGCTTAATATAATGATCAATTATTCCGTTACGTTTCTTGTTATAATTTGTACCACCTAATTTGACGACGACTTCATAAAACCTTGTGAGCTTTCAATCACAGAGGCATATTTTTGGCCTGAAGACCCAAGAACTTTCTCATAACCTCTCATGAGGTCAATCAATAACTTTCCAAAGTGAGTTAACACGGAGTCAACCAGAATAAAAGCCTTTTATCTAACAGCTACAGGTAGGTAGTCTATGGAGACACGTACTATTGAATTTTTTATTATAGACCCCTGACTTCTAATAGCTGTGGAGAGCACAAAAAAAATCGCAGAAAAACACAGTTACAACCATTAGATTTATAATTTTGTTTTGCATATACAATTGTGAAAAAATTGTTTGTATTAATTAATATTAATTTTTTAAAACTTAAAATGTTTCAAAAATCGAGATATTTTTGCGGTTTTTACCGATACTTTGACTTCATTATTTTTTATAAAATAAGTAAGAGTGACAAAAATAATTCTTATTCGGAGAATGATCACTGTTGTGTTTCTGTTAACATTTATTAATTTCAAGCTTCTACATACAAAATATAATGAGTTATTAGTGTTTTCGAAGACACTGCTAAAAACGACCAGACACATTATTAAGAAATAAAATGTATGCTGTCGCGCTCAGAAGAATGCCATGATCACGCTACAATGAAATATAAACGTTTAAAACTATTTGTGTAACCTCCAGCAAGTGATAAATAAAACCATGTTTTGAATAATCGGTCAGCGGTGCGTTATAGTCACGCGCGTGGTTGCGATTTCTTTTTGTACTCTCCACAGCTATTGGAAGTCAGGGGTGTAAAATAAAAAATCCGATAGTAGTCTTGTTTTTCGACTTAAACCCTCGGTTAAGGCTGCTAAAGGCTTACAAATTGTAGTGTTGTTCATTGATGTCATCGTTGCAACAATGACGTTGGTGACGTCCACGGTTACTAAAACAACGCGGTAGGTACCATGAGGGAGGTGGGGAGTAGACAGCGGCGCCGATGTTGTCACTTGAGCAATTGATCCTCCTTATTGTTGGTTGTAGTATACTTACTGATGCTGAATGCATAGCTAAAGTTCGCGAAATTTCTGTGTGCATAGCTAAAGTTCGCGAAGTTTAGTTGAGAGGAGTGGAGTTGATTTAATGTTTTTCACGCGTCATAATATGCCGTGTTGCGCAGTCCCCAGATGTTCCTACAACCAAAGAAGTTGTAAGGTAAAAAATAACATTTCATTTCATAGGTTCCGAAAGGAAAATAAACTACAAAAAACTTGGGCGCAGGCGTGTAAACGTGCTGATATTTTTCGTTTCGAATTTTCAAGTGTATATTTAATTTTTGAAAGAAAAATATAATTTTAATTTTAAATTTAATTTTAAGAGAAAAATATGAAATTATATTTGTAGAATTTCAAGCTGTTAATAGGGTTTTCAAGGACAAACTATTCAAATTTTAGTGTCTTTTCGAAATATCAAATACATTCCGTTCATATAGGTGTATGTTCGAGTTGGTAGTCAGATGTATCGAAAGCCATAACGCTAAGAAGACTGTCTAAAAAAACGATATATGGGTTACTTGTTAAAAAAAGACGTTTTAATGATGTTTCTAAAAGGGATATTTTAATTTCGTCACAGCGAATACAAAGTTTAACAAAAAAAAGTTAAATACTTCTTTTTTTTTCTTCAAACAAATCGCATGTCTCAGTGATTCTCAGCTGAATGATTCAAATAGGTAAAATCACGTATTCTTGTAAGGGAAATTGAAGTTTTTATTTTTATAATTAAAGAGTAAATATTTAACTGTTATGATAGTTTCCCTGAAAAACATGAATGTTGTATCAATTACTTTGTAAAGAATGTAACTTTTTTGCGATATTTGTCTAATTCAACCGGATAAACATCGACTTTCATTTTTCACCTATGTTAAAGCGCTGCGCTGCCAGCCCGCCGCATGAACTGAGTCCGATCCCCTATTAAGTCAAAATGCAGACACAATAACATTCCGAGTTCGGCCGTTATGCATCCACACGGAATTGCCCATTCTTTTTATTGGCCCTCAAATAGAGACACTTGTTGGATATCGGAACAAAATATTTTAGCCAACATTCCCGCTCCTGCAGTTTCAGCAATGGGCAAACATTACAGTCTAGAAGAATCCGTCACACTGGACATTAATAATAAATTTCAATTGATTATGAAGCAATAACTGCTCATATTATTCTAACTATTGAATAATGCATCACTCTGGCTTGGGATCCATAAACCCACCTAGGGCTTGGGATCCTTGGAGAAACCCCTCAACGTCAGGCTTGGGATCCTTAGTAAGAGACCCACAACATTAGGCTTGGGATCCATGATAAGAAACCCCGTGTGCTAGGCCTGGGAACCTATGGTAAAGAGACCCACCCGTGGCTGGCCTTGCCTGGCTATCGGGTGTGACCCCTCGGCGATGGGGTTACCATTTCAAGTATTGAATAATTTGGCAAAGACCATCTTATTTGAGTCATGAATTGGTAGTGGTTCAGCCACCATGGACCAACGCAAGGATGGTTTTTATTGTTAAAAGGGTACAAGTTTCTAACACCATCAACAATTCATTCAAGTCTAATCATAGCCTAATCACAGATAAAAGGTGGTTAACTGACACTGAAATATGAGTAACCAACTAGGACAACCATAACAACATTTTTCTTTCATACCATATGATGATCGAATTCATAAAACTCTTCGTTGCGTGATAAATAGGTAGAATTTTCAAAGTAATTTTCAAAGTAATTTTTAGAAAAGAGACACAAAGTTGAAACAAGATGATTCTTGAAGTAAGAACTTTTCTCTATCCAGTGATAGTAAAAAGAACTCGATTGAAAAAAATATGCTTTTTTGCTACTTAGCCTTGAAAAGAGGCAAAACTGGCTGCGTAAAATTTTGACCTTGTGTTTGAAGGAACGTTTCTCCACAGGAAAGTAAGCTTGAAAGCTAATACTTTGGCATGTTAAAACCAGAAATGTGCTTGGTTAATTCACCAAAGCGCAAGCTTCCTTGAGGCCTTGTTTTAAAGTTATGTTATTGCAAAATTCTGCACTAAGTTGTCGCGACGGATTATGTTGCCCAATTTGTAAAACAACAACAATTAAAATAAAACTTTTCTAACACTGGCACTGTACCCTTCATGCAAAGCACAAAAAGTTGTCATAAGTTGCCAACATTCAGATTTCTAGCTATTGCCATTCCACAACAGTAAAACTTCAAAGTTGGCAATTTATTTGCGTGCGCGCGCATTTTGCATAGGTGACCCTTTTTCAGAAGGCCCTGGCACCTCAACTATACTACTTCTGAAAGTGAAATTTTGCATAACATGGTTTCAAGCATGAGTCTACACCGACACAAAATTTCAATTAGATTGAAGATGGTGACCAAAACTTTTTTTCCAGATTTGGTCCACCTGACATGGAATGACCCTATTGTCATTTTATGTACATTTATATTTTTCAGTGTATGTTACTGACGGCTCCTATGCAACCGAAAAAGCTTTATACCAATAAAACAATGAGCAACATAGAAACGCCTTTCAATTGATCATTCTCAAATAGTTATTTTAAACGATGCAAGTGTATTCCCTTGCACAACGAAAGTTAAATATATTCGTTCGGTTCGTTTACCAAGAGGTGACGTCACGTTTACAGTGGATAACCGCAGCAAGACGTTTAGGCATGGACGACACTAAACGGCTCAATGTGTCTGTAGGAATTTTTCTCCATTCTTGCCTGAGATAATCCTGTAATGTATATTTTGG
The DNA here is from genome assembly GCA_002313205.1 of Laupala kohalensis. Lineage (NCBI taxonomy): Eukaryota > Metazoa > Arthropoda > Insecta > Orthoptera > Trigonidiidae > Laupala > Laupala kohalensis. The sequence goes on from NNCF01126069.1 coordinate 50,539, forward strand.
GAACTCCTAAGAATTTTCGAAATATTCTCTATAGGAGAGAGATCTGGAGAATCTGCTGGTCACTCTAAAACAGGGACACGTTTCGTACGGAGCCATGTTAGTTTTATCTTCGCCGTATGTGGTCGTGCGTTATCTTGTTGGAAAAGATATCGTTATCTGCCAAACAATCGCTGCACTGATAGGCGTAGATTCACGTCAAGAACGGTATATAGTCTGGAGCCTTTTTCGTACTGTTGTATATGGAGGAGGGAAAACAAGTTATATCCAAATGCAGTATGGTTAAGATAAAATAACGGCTTTATTCCACCGTTTACAGTATCAGAAACTCGTAATACAATTAACTCAGCTAGTTCACCGAGTTGCCAGGAGATGTCTAAATATCGTGCACAAATAATCCAATATCCCAGTATAGCAGTCGGTGAAGAAGCGTAGTCGTGGTAGCTGTTTCCAAAGTATCCAGTTGTTGTAAGCGTGTGTAGCTGAAAAACTCTTCTCCTCGACCGCGGTGCTATTCCCTTTCTTTTATGCGGTCGCGCGACCGATGTAGGCAGCGACGAAGAGGGGAACAGCGGCTGATGTAGGCGGCGATGTGGAGGGGAAGTGAAGTCAGGCGTGCTTACACATGTGACTATTTCTGAGACTGACAAATAACTATATTTACAAATATGTCGACGAAATAGGTGTACTTCCCGATCCGTCAACGTTCGCTTCCGAGCCTTTCCCGGATAGCTATTTCCAGTTATAGTGATACTTTTTATAATACTACACACTGTAGATTGTGTCAAGCATAACCGTTGGCACTGCTCGTACGCAAAACTTATAAGAAAATTTACAAGTAAACTTCATAATTCGTTAAATTTGCGGGAAAAAGTTTCGAAAAAAGGAAAGTAGTAAACTTTGATAAATTACCTCTGTTTTGAAAAATATAGGAAGTTCTTTCTTAAGGTGTAATGTTGCTACATTATTTCTATTTTAGTGCCAGCGTGGAAGCTGTCACTGTATGGCACTCTACCTTCAACTGTCAAGGTGCATTTCCGGTATTTTCAAACAGCGTCGTGGACATAACACCCCGCAGTCTTATTTACCGGATGTCCGAAAGGGCAAACGAAGAATTGTGTCTGTTTCTTTTTTTAATTCGAGCTTTAGGACTCGACAATATCTGGGGTATTAGAACCCTCTCTCTTGCACATCGGTTTGGATGGGGGAACTCGATTTCCCTTTCTGAATGCTGACTGATGTGCACAAGCTCACCTTCAGTCCTCCAAGCGAGCGTGCGAGAGAGAGAACGACACTACATAGTATCTTCTGTCTCATAATTTCACGGACAATCCACAGAGGATACCGTTGAGTCCGAAAATTATAAGTGTGTGCCGAGCGCGCGACCTGTTGCAAACCGTGGACTTCTTGTATGCAATTTGCAAACAATCGACACTCGAATGGAAAAGAATAAAATGCTGTGTCAGAATGAAATAAGTTGAGAAGTATCTTATTTATTGTATTACTTGAAATTGCCCTTTACTCGCACCAGAGTGAGAATATCAGGGGGAGTGTCAGGGTGGGGTGATTTTGTAGGGGTTATCGTACTACAATGTCGGAAGCTGGTCAGTATGTGGCTTGTCATGTGTTCAATGGCCCAGTCAGTGTCGTTGGGTGAAGTGAGTGGGAGATGGGATCCACCTTCCGGCTGAGCCGTGAGGTGTATCCTCTCCAGTCCGTCTTGATGTCTGAGGTAGATTTAATGTCGTGGAAGAATGGATCAAAGTAGGAAGAGAAAACGATGGGAAGATGGTCCGAGGTCAGTTCGAAACTGGGATGAGGAGTAGTGATTTGCATAGTTGAGTAGTGAAGAACAATGTCAAGGATGTCATGGGGGACGTTGTTGACTAAGTGGGAAGGTCCAGAGGGAGGAGGAGGTTGGGGTGTTGTGCGAGGTAGGTGGCAAGAGTCCTTCCGTTGGTGTTGCAGACATTGCAACTCCAGTCGGTGTGTTTGCAGTTAAGATCCCCGGCGATGACGATGTAGACCCCGGAGATAGTCAAGATCCGCACTATTGAGAGATTGGCTAGGCCTTCGATACGCAGACACCAGAATGACTGGGTCTCTTGGAGTGCAAAATTCCATGACTTCAAAAGAGGTTAGAGGAGGAGTTGGAAGACGAGTGTGGGGAATAATTTTCTGAATAGCGATGGCTGTACCGCCGTGGGGGTTGAGATTAGGGATGGTGTAGGGTCTATCTTCACGGTAAATGAAAGAAAAAGCCCTGCAGAGAAAAAGAAAGTGAGGGAGTAAGCCATGTCTCCTGAAGAAGAAGAACATGAATCGAGAAGTCGGATAGAATTTGCCGGATTTCCGTTGTCTTGAGACTGATGATGTCTCGGCAGTTCCACGACGCAAAGGAGGTTATTGAGTGTGGAGGTATTTAGAAGATGGGGACAGAACTTGTTAGGCGATGAGAGTCTTGGGGAGGAAAGGACCGGGGGCGGAACAGATGGGGAGGACCTGTTTTAATGCGTCCATTTTGGCGGTCAGGTCGAAACGTTGAAGGATGGAAAGAAGATCAGTAAGAGTCTGAAGGTCAGACGGAGTGATTGTAGTGATCAGCGATGCGGGATTCTCGGCCGGAATGGTATTTCCTATTACGAATAGGAGGTCAATTACTATTACATCCGGCTACGGGCGGCTGTCCGCAGGGGTCTGCCACAGGGCCACTTTATTGGAACATTATAATGAATGTTATATTGGAACAACTAGACAGGAATGCGATAAAATTTGTGGCGTATGCAAATGACCTGACATTATTGGTAGAGGGGGACAGTCGATATCAATTGGAGGAGAAGGGACAGAAAGCCTTAAACGAGGCGCTCTTGGCTATTGACCCAAAATGGTTTAAAGTTATCGGTGGAGAAGACACGTGTTTTGGCCACAGCTGCAAGAACAGGCGAAACCCCTGCATAACATTGTATGGAAAACCTTTGAAATTTGGTACCACACATAAGTTTCTTGGATTAATATTGGTTGAAAAAATAAATTTTGAGAACAACTAGATTTTGTAGCACAGAAAGCTAAAAGAGTATAACATGGCCTCTTTAGAGTATGAATTACAAAATATACCATCACGCAGGTGGATAAAGTTTTTTTATACAAGGGAACAGTGATACCAATACTCACTTTCGGATTATTGGCATGGGGCAACAAGATTGTGCGTGCCAGCTTCGAACGTAAATTAGGGACCATACAGCGGATGTGTTTGTTGGCAATAGGTGTAGCACATAAGACAACATACGTCAATGTCAGAAGATGGTTTATAGGTCTTCTATGGTCTAAAACCATTGATATATATATATATATATATATATATATATATATATATATATATATATATATATATATATA
>NNCF01126069.1:53947-107962 GCA_002313205.1 Laupala kohalensis
TATATATATAGATCTATATATCGTCAAGTTACAATATAGACGAAGTATACGTAAAATGGGCAGAATGGAGAAGTAATCAATCAAGTATCGAAGATATGGAAGGATGACATTGCTAGTATGATTATAGAGGCCTGGCAGATTAAATGGAAAAGTTCTGAAAAGGGAAGAATAATGTACGCTTATATACCTGATCTGGAATTTAGTTATAAACATCGAAAGTGGTTCAGGCTCAATCCTTATGTCATTGAATATATTACAGGTGGCGGAAGCTTCAATGACTTCTTGAATAAACGTGGATTACGGGATGATACAATGTGCATTTGTGGCCAACAAGAAGAGACGCGACATCATCAACTTTGGGACTGCACCTGGTATGGGAAGAAAGGGCGGACTACATACGAGACAAATAGGCACCTACGGATTCTACGACGACAATAGAGGCGAAAAGCTATTCGAAAATTTTCCGGAATTATGTTACGATACTTGGACAGGTGCGAGACACATTTAAGAAGGATTTAGACGGATAGAAGATGAACGCTCACCACCTTGTGGCTGGGACGTCAACACTGGGGCAACCCAATGGCAAAGCAGCGCATAGAAAAGGAAGAATGAAGAACAAATATATAATGTATAGAAATAAGAGTTTTGTAATGACAATGTTAAAGGCAAAGCTGCCAGGGCAACCATGGCTAATAAAAATGAAATGAAAATATCAGTACTGAGAATTTGCGAGTAAGCTGTAATTATATCGAGAAAAAAATACTTACAATTTCTGTCATAAAAATGTTAATAGATAATTTTCTTTGTATTCCATTTAAGTAAAACTTTAAGTTGTTTCATATTTAAAAAATAATTTAAAAAATTAGATTTTTTTCNAAAACTTCCCTAATTTGATGATGGAATTTTTTATTGTTGAACTAATGGCTCCTGAGAAGTAGAGGGTACATAATAAAATTGTTTTTAAAAGAAATTTTTGTGAGCAATATCTCTAAAAGAATTTACAGAAATAATCACAGAGAAAAGAACATAATATTCTTTCGTTTGAATTCAATAAACAAAGCTAATCATAGGCGCCGGAAAAATGCTTGGATTCTTCTGTCCTAAAAACTTATTTCTTTTAATGTCCTTTGGATAACCGGGTGCAAAACAGGAAGGTATTTTGACTCGTAAATTTCTTTTAAAACATTTAAATGAGTAAAAATTGCCTTTATACGCGTTTACCACACACAAGAATCCTCAGGCAAAATGGAACATCACTGCTATCTGGTGGCAGTGACGATTTTTGGTTCATCTTTTGCCGGGAAAGTAGGTGACCGATTAATCTCCTTCCTATACCTCCATGATTACCATATATCCAAACAAAGAGGATAGGAAAAAATAGACAACAGTTGCACAAACATTATTAAAAGCAAAACAAAAGAAAAATGTAAATTTAAAGAAGAGGAAAAAAGGATGTAAATCCAAACCACCCGAGAACTTGTGGGAAGAGTCCCGATTCAATTTTAGATTTAAGCCATGACATATAAATAAATATCAAATAGTGTGCCAAATGTCACATTCCTGAGGGAACGTAAAAAGGCATATCAGAGTCGGTTCATTTTGCCTAAGCATATCGTCCGATCTATTGAGTAGATCGTGTCTCCGTCGGCTGGTACTATATTCGAGACACCAAGAAAGTGCTCCACTAAGTATTGTTTTGCAAGCCTTACAGATGGGGGGAGGTTCACCACGTAAGAGATGACCATGTGTAAGATAGCTACTTCGTTACCGATAATACCCATATGCCTAGGAATCCAATAGAGGACTATTTCAAAATTTTGGTCGGTTAGACGGCTTATTAGATTCTGTATAGTCAGTGTCAGGATGTCACTAGCGAACAGTGCAGACACTGACCACAGAGCACTAACAGAGTCATCGATATAGAATGTGTATGAACCATCGATATAGATGAACGGAGGATGAACGTGATCTAAATAGAAAGCTTTCATTTCTCTGAAATACTGCTGGTACACAGCAGCAGGAGCAAGCAGGAGTGTCCTGCCTTCAGAGTTTAGATACAATCTACAGGTTTAGGTAGTCAAAAGTCGGTAGTTGGTCGAATGAGAAACCATGGTGGGGTGAGAGAATGTGGATCTTTCACCAGAGGGAGGATGTCATTTTTCTCCAGGACACCCGCTCACCCGTTGGTCGGGATAACGAAGGTCTTGCAGTGTAAGATGAACAAAATTTGGGGGAATGGATGTGATAGCGAGGGTGATCTGGAACTCCCATCAGTTTCACTCCGTAAGATCGAAGTAAAATATCGTCTTCTGTTAAGATATTGTTCGCCAGCGTCCACTAACAAGTACTCTATTCGACTAGTGCGGAGGGCATCAGTTGCAATGCGAACTCCCGATTGATGGATACTGTTAAGGGTTCTGAGTGTCAATGGTGAAGCGGAAGCGTACAAAATACTGTCTTAATATTAATACAGAACGAACAAGACTTCTATACAGACGAATAAGGCAAGTGCGGTCTGCGACCCATGATGATGCGCGGGATTAAAACGGGATTGCGGTTTTCGGATGTGATTGCGCCAAGTTAGTGTGCGGTCGAATGTTAGATTCAGGAATTTTGCGGAGTCAACGAAAGGAAGACGTTGGCCCCCCAGAAAAAGATCTGGATCATTGTGGAGACTGTATATCCTACAGAAATGAATACAGCATGACTTGGATACAGAATAACTAAAGCCAGTAAACATGCTTCACTCGTGTAAACGTTTTAAAATCAATTGCAGTTGCCTCTCGATGACGGAGATGCTGCTAGACGAAATAGATGGAGAAGTCGTCAACGAAGAGAGACGCCAGTAGCGGTTCATGAATCACTGACGCAATACTATTTATGGCTATGTCAAAATGAGCCCTGTGGGACACCGTTTACCAAAGGATGATTAGAAGATAAATGAGTACCGAGGCGAACGCGGAAAGAGCGTTGGGATGGGAAGTTCTCCAGGAGCAGAGGAAGACAGCCTTGGAATTTCCACGAGTGCAATGTGCGTAGTATTCCGTACCTTCAGGTTGTATCATAACCTTTTTCCAGGTCAAAAAAGATGGCCACGAGGTGTTCCCTCAATACAAACGGCGATGAGAAAGTGGTCTAGCGTTGACCGCTGTTTTCTGAAACCACATTGGATATTGACCGGAAGGTTTCGCGATTCCAGATACCAAACAAGGCGACGATTGATCATTCTTTCTAACAATTTTCAAACGTAGCTTGTCAAAGAAATCGGTCGAAAGTGCAACGGATTAGAACGATCTTTTACCTCCTTTTGGAATAATTATGGCCTCACGCCATTGAGCAGGGACGGTATGCTCATGCCAAATATAGTTCAATAACTTTAGAAGGAAGTTAATGCCTATCTCTGGAAGATGTTTTAGCATCGCGTCATGTATCTGATCATGACCAGGGGCTGTATCTTTTGAAGACGCAAGAGCAAACTTACTGTTGGAGAAATGATGGAGAAAACCGGAGGAGTTAGAGACTCTTCCGTAGTGCAATGCAAGTTCCTCAGCAATGTCTTCGGGTGAGGTTTGAAGCTGTCCATTTGCATTAAGATCAGAGATGGAAAAACTTGAATATTGCGAACTTTCTGCCATACGACTGATGATGGAGTACGACTTGTAAGAGATGAAATGTAAGCATTCCAGGAGGATGACTTATTTTTTTTAAGAGTTCGTTCTGCTTTGGCTCTGCACTTTTTAAACTCAATGAGATTTTCAACAGTGGGATATTTGTGAAGCCGCGCTAAAGCATTCTTTATAGCGCTGTCCGCCATTACACAATCCGAATTCCACCATGAAACTGGGCAATGCCTTGGATTACATGATGATTTAGGGATAGCAACATTGGTGGCTTCGAGAACCGCGTTATTGAAATGGGATGCCATAGCATCCACATCGGCGAAAGGCTCATCGGGAAGATTGATGTTGCGTTTGAATACATCCCAGTCTGCTTTTTTCAATATCCACTGAGAGGGGCGTGAAACCGAGGGGCAAAAATCGTTCAAATGAACAAGAATCGGGTAGTGGTCACTCTCATACAGATCATCACGAACTGTTCAGTCTAAGATTGGAGAAAGAGGAACTACAAATGGTCAAATCAAGTACCGAGAAAGAGCGGGAGGCTGTACAGAAGTGTGTGGATTGATCACAGTTAAGGAATCTCGGCTATCTAACAATTTTCTTATTATATCACTCTTTGGGCAGTTGTATAAACATTAAAATCCCTAACGATAAAGAATGGGGACGGCAACTGGTCCATAAGACCAGCGAGATTCCTCTTCGTGAAAGACTATCCAGGTGGGATATAAATATTACATACCGTAAATGAAAGGGATGGTACGCTCACCCTCATTCATACGGTCTGAAAGACGCTGGTTATAGAGACTTCTTTGGCATAGACTGAAGCGTATACGAGCACAGCAACGCCGCCGTGTACACGCAGACCGTCTTGTAAGTCATAACAGGTATAGCCACGAGAGAAAAAGAAATGTTTGGGTAAGAGATGCGTTTCCTGAAGACAGACTATTTGAAGATCACGTGACAGCAAGAGCTGAAGGTCATCTGAACGAACACGAATGCCATTCAAATTCCAAGAAAGATGAGCCATGTTTTGGTGTTCATTCGCTCTTTTTTCGACGTCTAGGTTTCTTTTTGTTGATGACTACAAATTCAGACCCCACTGTGGTCTCCTTCCCGGGAGAGTCGCTGTGATCACTGCTAGAATGATCACTATCGGACATAATAATTCCGGACATAACTGCCGAGAACGACCCCATGATGGACGTCGGAGGGATCGTTTAGCAGCAGACTGCGGTTTCTCGGTGGTCGTGGAAGTAGAGGAGGAAACAGATGTTCGTTTCAGTGCAATCTTATACTTTGTAGATATAAGTATTTTACACCCCAGGAGGAAGTATAATTATAACTGGCCTGAGTTCCAGAGTTACACATCGTTGGTTTCTGAATATTCTCGAAATCCACCTGACAGCTAAAGGAAGCTGTAAGTGATTTCTTCGCGCTGACCGCTGTTGCAAATGATTTTGTTATTGCGACAGGATTCTTAATCATATACCGACGCCTGGCCTCGGGAAGACACCCTATCCGTAACGTGGATCTTCTGGATGTCCTTCTCCATCAAATATTTAAGGTATGTGTTTTAATTGGAGGGATGATTTTTCTGACAATTTACACAGCTCGGAGGCGACGAGCAAGGAGACGACTCGTGCGACGGTTTACCGCAAATAACACATATTTCGCTGGATGACATGCAGCGGTCCAATGTGTGACCGAATCTCTGGTACTTGAAGGAGCGCAGAGGACTCGGCACATATTGTCGAACACGCAGGGTGTAGAACCCACAGGAGATGCTCTCTGGAAGAGAGGGCCGATCGAAAGTTAGAATCAAAGTGAAAGAGGAGACGAAATTCCCCTGTACCTTCCTTTTGACTCTGTGAAAATTCTTTCAGGTCTTCATGAGATTCTTGTGCAAAATAATTGTTAACCACTCCTTTGCACTTGTGGAAGCTGGGGTTTAGTGGCCACCTTGATCTTTAATCTGGTAATTTCGTTTATGGATCTTATAAAATCAATTTGCTTATCTGTACGTGCCTCCAGCAGAATTTCTCCGTTCCGCTGTCGCACGACAGACTGCAGCTTTCCAATTACGTCAGTAGCTTTCGCAAGACGAACCGCACCTACAAATTTAAAAGTCTTTCCTTCCTCAATACAACACATGACAAGGAAGCGAGGCTTATCGACCAGTCGCTCTCCTTGTAAAAAAAACTGTTCAAGTCGACAGTTCCTGCAACTAATCGCCTCTTCCTAGAGGAAGAGGGAAAAAGGGGGGAAGCGAGAGAAGGGGAACAGGCATTTCCCAGCGTATGGATTTAAATTTCATCCCGGTGTTCCCCACCCACCACGATGTCAAACAAGGGGACACCCCACTGTGGTGCCAGGGTTGACACGGGGATATAGCGGGGGCATGTAGGGTTCTTTAAGCAGGGTTGCTCCAACACCGACCAGCGGGATGTAATATGGAGAAATCAGAAGTTGTCAAAAATCTGAAAATTAAATTTTCCAGTTGTATGAGGACGAAAAAGCTAATGCTTCTAACATGTTTACCTGAAAATTGGAGCATTACAAAAATAATGCGTGAATTTGATGCACCAAACTACATGGTCAGGCAATCAAAAAAATTCTTAGAGAAAAGGGCTTTTTGGAAAGTCTAAATTTAGAACCAGGGAAAAGCTTGCCAGTAGAAATTGTACGTTCATTTTATGAACATGATGAAGTTAGTAGAGAAATGCCGGGTATCACAGATTGTGTGACAGTTACTGAAGCAGACGGAAGTAAATTGAAGATTTCAAAAAGACTCATGTGTGTGCTTTCATTCCTAAATCTGCTTCCAAAATATTGGTTAAAAACTTTTCTATGGATTCAGAAGTATGCGAAAAGAAAATATCAAAATCTCTTCATAAACTTAAATTAGCAGATATATCAGGCTACATTGCTGTAGTCTATGAAGCAAACTGGTGGCTTGGGTATGTTTTAGAGAAAAATGAAGAACTTGAAGTAAAAGTAACTTTTCTTCATCCAGTTGGGCCCTCTAAATCATTCTCATATCCAAGAAATGCTGATATTCTGTGGGTCTCAGTAGTGGATATTCTGAAGAAAGTGAATCTTGTGACTCCTACTGGAAGAACTTATGTTCTACTTGAAAGAGATGTATGCCATACAAATGAAGCCTTTCAAACATAATATAATACACAGATCCAATTACTTAATAGTAAGTTTTACTTTGGAATTAGTATAAAATTTTTACTCATGTCAGTGTTTATGTTTATTTCCATGAAAATGTCAATATTAGCATTGTTGTATTAATTAAAATGAATAGAGTTGAATTAACGGGAATAGAGCTTTATTCTTCAATTTTTTAAACAATGAAGCCATTATCATCCCAAATTTAAATTTTGCCTGTGATTTATAACACCACTAGCTATTCATGAAATTAATTTAAAAAATTTAAATTTTAAATTAAGTTTCAAATTTTTTCTATCTTTGCCTATATAGTGTTGCATATCATAACAAAGGGCATTAAAAATGCTGTAAAATGTCACCAATCCCAGGTCTGTAGCTCAATTAGGAAAGCTTCTACAGCAATTAAAAAAATTGGTGTTGCCAATTTTTGGCCCCATTTATAACTTTACAGCCCTGTAATTCAAAAACCAGTCGACATATCCCAGTAAAATTTCATATTTTCCAAGTCTATACCAATAGTACACCTGTGCCAAATTTCAAGAAAATCCGAAATGGTGAGGTTCAGAACCTGTGTTGTTTTTGATGTGGAATGACCCTATAAGAAGTCACATTCTCTTAACTAACTGAAAGATATCTAAAATCATATTTCCAAATTACAAAAATTGGTCCTTAGATTTGGTCAGATTCACTAATTGTAGAATATAAATACAATATAATCATTTTTTGACAAAATGTTGGTAGTCAGAGAATCTGTGATTAACATACATCCTCTCCAATTCCAAAAGGATGATTCAGGTTTTAAATAAATGAGACTATAAAGTAATATAAATAAATCATCAAAGCAATGTAATAAGGTACTATAATGTCAACAGAAATATACAAATCAAACAACTCATCAAAATATTTCATATAATTTCAATCATACTTATTTATTTAAAACTTCTTGTGTACAATATTTCTTCCTTCTTCCTTCACCATTTCCCAGAAACAATATATATTAGATCAAGCAACTGAATCAATTTTTAAAATACTTAATACCTCCATTGAGTAACAATAAGCAATGAATATGTAACAAAAGTCCTACGCATATCAAGAAACAGACACCCTCCTAAAATAATTACTTCTATTTCAAATTTCATTGTGGAATGAAATGTGAACATCACAAAGTGAGGAAATCTTAAACTGATCATCCATGAGTGTAAAATGTTACTTTCAATATATCATTTCTAGATATCTTCATACACAATTACCACAAAAATTAAGCAAACTCGATAACATTGGTAAAATTATAAATTTTAGATTTCATTGAAAGCTCTTTAAAATTCAATATCACCAAATAATGAATGTTCAATATTTCATAATTAGAGCATGGAATAATTCAATAAAAAATAGATAAATGAAGTTTTTACTGAACATTAAAACATAATAAGTTTAACATGTAAAATCTAAAGAGATAAATTAGCAAAGTTCACAATAAATTAATAATACAAACAATAGGATTGTTATAAAAATGAAATGTGAGATATCCCTATCATCATTAATTACAGCATATTTTATAGAATATCAAACTGGTAAAGGAAGATGCACTAAATAACAGAAGAATTTCCTTAAAAACTAATAACAAAAATTATTTTTTACTAATTTGGGATTTCTGAAATTGTTTACAGAACTAATAGTGTTCATCAATTTTCATACAATACTGAAGCAAGGCTAAAAGTATAATAAATTATTTGTACAAAGTTCCATCAAGTCATCCATGATAATAAACTACTTTATGTTGCCAACAATTTAGAAAAATAAATATTCCACGGAGCAAATATTTTAGACATATAAATTAACACAAGAAACATTGATTAATTCCAGTTGAACTACCATTATCTACAAATTAAAAGATTTAGAAAGAAAAAATTGTTCATATCCCAATTTAATGCCAAAACTATTCTATTGTTCGTAATGCAGCCATAGCAGAGTCTAACCTGGAGAGTTCCCCTCGAGTTTGAAAAAGTTTTTCACTATTTGATGCTCTAATGTCTTCAGGGACTTTAACTGAATAATCAACAGAAGTCATTAATTGACTCAGTTTACTTATTTGTAGCTCTAGACTCTCAAATTTCTTACGAAGCTTTGCCAATTCTTTGGCAGGATCAATCAAACCCTTCAACATTAAATGCACTTCACACTTGTCTGAAATAGTAAGAATTGCACAACCACCAGGAGGAGAACTTGACATTTCTATTTTACTACAGTAAGCCAAAGTCGCCATAGCAGATGAATATTTCTTAAGGACAATAGCAAGAGAAGGGTCAGAACACACAATATAAGCTTCAGTGCGAGTCTTGTTCAGCAAATTATAATCAGCTCGGGCAGATCTCACTTTGTGAATAATATTTTGAATAAATTCAACTTCACTTTCAATTTGTAAATTTCTCCATGGACATTCTTCTTCATCAGGATAGGGGGCAACACACACACTGGGAGAACCATCCAATGATTTTCCTGGTAGCCTTTGAAATAGCTCTTCTGTAATAAAAGGCATAAAAGGAGAAAGAAGTCTAAGCCCAACATGCAAAGATGTATATAGTGTGTTCTTGGCCACATGAATTAAAGTAGTATCACCACTTTGAAATACAGGTTTCAAGTACTCCAGATAAACGTCACACAAGTCGTACAACCACAAGTTATAACATGAAGTTGTTGCTTGAGGAAAATCGTAAGAACTAAAACCCTTTGAGCAAGCTTCACAGGCAGCAGCAATACGACTGAACATCCACAAATCCATTGCAGTTTCCTTGCCAGTCAATGTGTTCCCCTCACAAGAATTCAGATATTTTGATTTTGGAAAAGAGCTTCGGGCACTACCAAAGCTTTGTAGATGAGTAAACCATCTGTTCAAATGAGGAAATTCCAGTATATTTTTATTACCTAAAGCTTCAAAGACAACCGTATCAACTTGTGATGGTTCAAATCCATCCAAGTAGCTATTATCTGACAAATAAGTATTAAGAGTTTCCAAAGAACTTTTATTTTGAAGGACAACAGATGGTTTCTGTAACTCATTTAATAGCTCTGTAACACTGTTTGTATTTCCATTGTAATTATCATGACACTTAGATACTTTCATGGGTTTGAAATCATCTCCCAAGTATGTGAGAGCAAATTTTGTAGCATTCCACAATTTGTTGCAGAAAAAGCGATAACCTTGCACACGCTGTATATCTAAATTGATGTCTCTACCTTGCATTATATAAGCACAAAGAGCAAATCTTAAGGCATCTGTTCCACACTCAGGAATACCATTAGGAAAATCCTTTTTTTGGCCTTCTTTTGCTTTGTTAATTTCTTTTTCATCTAAATTACCATCATACAACTTTAAGTGCAGATCTTCAAGAGAAATTCCCCTTATCACATCCATAGGATCAATGACATTGCCAAGGGATTTGCTCATTTTTCTACCATGAGCATCCCTTACCATTGGATGAAGATAAACTTCACGAAAAGGAAGTTTATTCATAAATTTCTGTCCAAAGAAAACCATTCGGGCTACCCAAAAAAACAAGATGTCATGACCTGTTTCTAGAAGATTTCCAGGATAAAATGCTTCAGAGTCTTTTGTCTTCTCAGGCCAACCAAATATTGAAAATGGAAATAGACCAGAAGAAAACCAAGTATCCAGGACATCTTCATCTTGAGTTAAAATGATTTTAGACTCAGGTACACCAAATTTCTTTGATGCCTTACTCAATGCTTCCTCCTTTGTTCGACCACTAACCCAACGCTCACCTTCAGGTAAGCTATTGATGTTAATGGATGAATCTTCTTCTACAGAGACAAAATATGCAGGAATTCTGTGGCCCCACCACAGTTGACGTGATATACACCAATCTCTAATATTACCCATCCAATGATACCATATCTTGTTGTGATGTTCAGGAATAAGCTTCAGTTCTCCTGTGCGAACAGCTTCAATAGCTTTTTCTGCCATTTCATCACATTTTACATACCACTGAGGTTTAATAAAAGGTTCAACAACATCCTTTGACCTACTGCAAATAGGAACAACCATAGGATTATTAACTGTATCTCTATACAGACCTTTTTCTTTCAAGGAATCAAGAATAGCTTTCCTAGCATGAAATCTTTTCATTCCATTAAATTTCCCATAATCACCACAAATAGATCCATCATCTGTAAAAATGGTGATAAATGGCAAATTATGTCGTTTGCCAACTTCATAATCATTTGGGTCATGAGCTGGAGTTATCTTCACAGCACCAGTACCAAAATCCCTTTCTACAAAATCATCACACAATATTGGAATTTTTCTATCACTAAAAGGATGGGAAACAAACTTTCCATGAAGATGTTTATAACGAGGATCTTCAGGATGAACAGCAACAGCTGTGTCACCCAACATTGTTTCAACACGAGTTGTAGCAACAACTAATTCTTCTTCACTGTCAACTACTTTGTATGCAAAAGAAACAAGTACACCAAATTCTATTTTCTCATGATAACCTGGTAGTGATAGAAATGTTCTTCCAGGTAGCTCAACTTTATCAACTTCAATGTCGGATATAGCTGATTTTAAAGTGCAAGACCAATTAACAAGGCGATTACTGCGATAAATAGTTCCCTCATCGTGTAATAAAACAAAAGCTTCAACTACAGCCCGACATAGTTTGGGATCCATGGTAAAACATGCACGATCCCAATCAAATGATGATCCTAAACAGCGTAACTGATTATAAATAATGTCACCCTTCTGTTTACGCCATTCCCAGACTTTTTCAATGAACTTTTCTCTTCCAACTTCATGTCGTGATTTTCCTTCTTCCCTCCATAACTTCTTTTCCACCACAACTTGCGTAGCAATTCCAGCATGGTCACATCCTGGATTCCAAAGAGTTGTCCGCCCTTTCATACGATACCATCGTGTGATTGCATCTTCAACAGCATTTGTTAAAGCATGCCCAAGATGTAATGAACCTGTAACATTCGGTGGGGGAATGACCATCACAAACTGGCCTTTCGGGGTTTTTTTAGTGATATCCTTACAATGATACTCAGGCTTGAAAAAACCTTCTTTTTCCCACCAACTATACCATGCAGCTTCAACATATTGAGGACTATATGAATCGGGCATGGGACATAATGTATCTTTTTTGTCCCCAGGAGAAGTGTTACTAATGTAGGTAACAATTTCCTTTGGTTCTTTCTTCAGAAGTTTCTCCTTTGGAGGTGCTGCAGATGGTTCCTTTTGCTTGTTCTGCTGCTTTTGTTTGAATTTTTCAAGCTTTGCCAACTTTTTTGCTTCTTTTTCTAATTGTTTGGCAGTTTTCGGAGGTTCATTGAGGTTATTCTCACTCTCACCGTTGGCAACAGATTGGTTATGAGACATCTCGGCAGTATTAAGAGATGTGAAATACTTTTAAAAAGTAGAATCACAGGTTACTGAAAATCAATTACGGTATAGTATAAAAAAGTCGTCTACTTTCACCATTCAACACTCACGATTATCAAAAGTCTTCAGCATTTGTGTACATAGTAACATACACGCGATAGATCTCACACTAAAACGCCACGACCATATCAACACATGAAAGTATTTTGCTGTATGTGCTCTGCCAGATGCTAAGAATGTAGGAGAAAGCGTGGAATTGACAACGTGCGCAAGCGTGGCGTGACGTTGGACAGCCTGAAAATTAGACAGGATGTAGAGTGATGTAGAGCGATGTAGAGCATGGTCAGTATGGTAGAGTAGACCCTCACCACTGAAGGCATCTGCAATTTGCGTTTTCAACGTCAACCAAATCTAAAAAGCACAAGCCACCGCAAGTATTTACGAAAAAATTGAGATTTTCTCGTGCAATATTTCAACACGATACTAATTAGAATGATGTAATTTCAACAACTTGCCATCTCGTGGCAAGCAGAAATGTAGCCATTAAAATATATTACGCAACATATAATCGTTGTTCGATTTAGAGATAAAATCGACTAAATGTAAATCCAATTTTACTATAATTCTGGGCATAAAGTAAACTGAAAAATTACAATATGAACGTTCCCCAACAACAGCGGTCTACAATTCATTTGGCACTGCCCAAATAAGCGGGAAGCCTTGAGTCAGACATTTCAAAAAAATTATTGATAACTTACACGATATTTACGAATCTTTAAAATTTGTTCAATTGTATAATTCATGATATTAATTTAAACATAGTAAATTACTCGTGTTAAATCATTTTAATTTTGGGAGGAACTTGAGGTCCCTGAGAAGCTCTATAGTAATTTATTTATCTCGATTTCGCAATTTCCATAAGACAAATCCAAAATGCATAGCCACACAGTCCTCTTTAAAAACTCATAATTGGAGGGAACAGGTTTAAAAAGGCAAAAATGAGAAACAATTCATACATCCAAATTATATTTCTTAATAAGCAATACCACAATAAAATACTTAACACCTGAGTACAAAATACAGTGGAATTCAACAAAAGTTTTTAATGCTTCAGTAATCCTTCCATGGATTAGGAACAGTATTCATAATATTAATCGTTTCATTGTATTGTTCCATATCTGAAAGAAAAAAAAAATTAATAAAACAACTCTACAAAGCTTTATCAACAACACACAAAAGAGATAGTAAGATAAGATGATAAATCTCATGCCATCTACAAAAAAATAAAATAATTGTTAGCGTAATTCCATTCAATATTAAGTTCATATTTCAAGCTATAAACAATACTGCAGTCTGGAAGACAATGTTATGTGCCCAAGTAGCAACTACTTGTGCTTGTGCCAAAAATAGGAAAGTAATTAGCAAATTGAGTTTCTTGACCCAACATTGGCTGCAGCTAGATTCTTCAACTTTAAAGAATGGGTGAAACCTACCAGAAGAATCTCTAGACACAATTTTATTAATAAAGGTTTTATCAATAGACTTGAGGTTCCAAAATCAAAATTAAGAGGACAATGCACCTTTCATTAAAATGTAGATATCAACAAGTAGTTTTGCCAAATTTCTAACAATTTTAATAATTGAAGGGGTAAGTGGATGAAGGAGGTATTAAAAAAATTGAGTTATTGCCCGGGATGAAAAAGATGTGAGTTGATCTGTTTTTTGTTGTCATTTTTTGGTACTTGAAACAACTCTCTAGGAGCCTTAATAAGCTAGATTCTAGTGTAATGAAGGAGATATGTAACAACTACAAAGTACATTTCTGATAGAAGAAGGATGTACGTAACATAAATTACCACATACCTCCTTTTTCCCCTAGTTCAAAGCATCAACAATGTAATATACCTCCATCTAGTAAACGGTTGCTTTCAACTTAGGGAAACATGGATAGCAAAATAACACATACCCCTTTCTTCCACAGAGCAGAAAATCTACCGTATTGGCCCGAATATAATGCGACCCCCAGTATTCTGCGATCCTAAGTATTTTACCCAATCCTTTTCAATTGCAACTTTTCTCCTACCTCATGAACAATGCAAGCATCTTTTATTCAAAACTTTTTTCCTAACTTAGTCAATATTTTCTACTCATCCTTGAATGGCAAATGTGAAATGATAAATAGCAGGGACTCAGCGAGAAAGCTACCGAGACCAGAAACACTGACAACCGCAATATCGCGATTGGGACACAACGTGCGTGTAAGACGACTACCGGCCACACAACTATGCTGCATCATAATATGCATGCAACACCGTGAATTCTCGAATAGTGATTATCAATAGATACGCTAAAATGCTTGTTGAAACCCTTACTACCCAACTTGTTGTTGCTAATCTTGAAGTCCTTAAATATAGTGCGAATACAACTTTGGAAGATACATATTGGGAAAATCTATATTCGGGCCAACAAGGGCCATGTAATAATAATAAATTTATTGTCAAAAAACAGTACAAACTGCGTATGACCACGTGGAGGACAATAAACTAATTTACTCTCCGGAAGCAAGCAAGGGACCATCCCATCAATTCCGATCAAGGTACTTAACAGCAGTTTGCGACAGGTGGAAAGAAAAGTCCTTGTGTTTAAGACGTTTTCAAGTCTGAATTTTTAAAACTAATACTGATAGAAATAAGATTTGAAATGATTTCTAGGGAACAATTAAGTTAAACTTAGTTTTGCTGAAGTTAGTTCGGAGTTTTGCTGAATTTAATACGATTGATCACAAAGAACCATCGAGACTGAAGTTTCACTTAAACAAAGAATAATCAATTAATCATTTGGACATACTCCTGCTCAGGCCAAAAACAAAAATTTCTTAATGATTTGTTTGTGCCAATATCTTGTATAAAAAACTCAATTCAAGACAATCGATCACAGGCTCCCGGAATTAGGCCATTTGTACTTGGATTCGGATCGGGATTTTGGCCGAATAGGGTAAAATTTAATAAAACACCAGACTATTTGTACTCCTCAACCATATCATGAAATCATTGCCTCTTCTAGTAGAAAAATATGGTTATTGATATGGAAAACCATTTCAGAGATACTGAGGATCTTCCCAAAAAGATGAAACTTTTGAACAGAAAAATAAAAATCTCATGAATGAAAAAGTATTTTTTAGAGATGGGATATTCGAGGACACTTTTAGGTCATACCTTTTCAAAGAGAACTTTGATTGGTATACTCCCTTTAAAGAGGTCAATATTCATAAACATTTGAAAAGAAAATCTTCTCTTACCAATGACTTCGACACCCTAAGACTCTCAGAAAAACTGGCATGCAGCCCAAAGAAAAATTTGAAAAACTTAAGGAATAGCTGTGCCTTATTCCAGACAAACAAAAGTGGTTCTATGAGCAGATTTTTTTGTGTAAATTGAGATAATATGAATAATTAAAAGCTTTTTGTGTAATCTGACCCCATGGAAGTTACTAATACACTCAACCAGCATTTCACAGGCATAGCCAACCAACTGCAAAATAAGCAAAACACAACCACCCATCTCTACCACTACCAAATGATATTCATGTAACATCAACAATGTATATCAGGGAAACAAATGAGGAAGAAGTCCTTCAGATAATTAGTAAAATGAAAAACAAAACATCCTCCGGAATTGATGATATACCAGACACAGTCATTTAAAAAATAGCAATGTACATAATCAAACCACTTATTCACTTGTATAACAACTCCTTAACCCAAGGTATCTTCCCATAAATTTTTAAAATTGCTAAAATAAAACCTCTTCACAAAAAAGGAGACAAACATAATATAACAAACTATATAGGCCAATATCACTTCACAGGTTTCTCTAAAATACTAGAAAAACTATTTAATAACAGATTAAAAAGCTTCTTAACATTAACAAAATTATTACAGACTCCCAACATTGATTTAGAGAAAAAGATCCACTGAAACTGTTATATTTGCTTTTCTCAATGAAATTTTGATTGCACTTGAGCAGAAAGAAATCCCTGTTGGATTATTCTTCGATCTCACAAAAGCTTTTGATATAAATAATCATGAAATTCTCCTCAGTAAACTAGAAAATTATGGAATTCAGGGAATAGGATACAACTGGCTAAAGTCATATTTATCTGAAAGACAGCAAATAGTACAAATATCCTACCAGCATGAAAATCAAATAAAACATCACAGGTCTCAGCCCATGCATGTCACTCACGGAATTCCTCAGGGCTCCACCCTGGGACCAAACTATTTCTTCTATATATTAATGACATCCCATCCATCATCAAAAACCACAAAATTGTACTTTTTGCTGATGACACAAACATCTTATTCCGTGCTAAAACTGCTGAAAACTTACTTAACATTACCAAATCCACTATCGCCACCCTAATCCAATGGTTCCAACAAAATAAACTCATAATAAACACTGACAAAACTTGCAATAGTTTCCTTCCATAATCCTCATTCATCTAAACAGCACACACCTAACATCGAATTTAATGGTAACCACCTCAACTTTAAATAAACAACACAGTTTCTGTGACTTACTATACAAGATACCATGAAATGGAACTGTCACCTAGAAGCACTGAATATGAAACTCAGCACAATAAACTATGCCATTAGAGTTCTAACAGGAAATTGCACAATAGATACCCTTCGAACACTATACTATGCAAATGTCCATTCCATTCTAAAATATGGTTTAATATTTTGGGGACAAGCACCAGAAACAAAACAAACCTTTTGTTTACAGAAGAGAATAATACGAACACTAATAAACTTTCTACGTGTAAACCATTATTTGAAAAGTTGAAAATACTTCCACTGTCATGCATGTACATTTTTGAAACTTTGAACTTTGTAAAAAAGGATCTACTAGACAAAGGACCACTCTATAGATTTAATTCCACTGTTCATGTTCACAACACTAGACAGGTCAGAAATATCCATTTACCACAGATAACATCCACTCTTAGCCAAAAAAGCACTTATAATGCAGGTATACAGCTATATAATGCATTACCACTAAACCTTAAAAACATCAATACACTGAACCCATTCAAAACAAAACTCAAACAATTCTTACAACAGAAACTCTACTACAGTGTACAAGAATTCCTCAATTACAATAACTAATGTATGACATACAATCTGTTGCAGGTAATCATTAGAACAAAGGTGCAAAAGGTGACCTATGATGCAGATAAAGATCCAACAACATTAAATTACACAGTTTTAGCATAAATATAGACCTCGACATAAATTAATAAAATAAAAGTAAAATAATAGAATTCCTACCATAGATATCTAATAACCCTAGCCTAAATAAATATTAATATTCTGTAATAGTAGAAAATAATTGTATTTTATGTTAATTTCTATTTAGCCTAAGTTAAATGAAAATGGTTAAATGTATCAAAATTAATATAATGTTGTTTTTCTTGTATGTAAATATTATTGTTTTAGATGTTCGTTCTAGGACTCGCCATACATCTTATGATCATCTATGTGGTTCAATAAAATATTATTATTATTAATACAAACTATTACTTTTATTAAAATGTGAACAATTTTTTACTTGTGTTACTTTAGAATAATATGCTAGATATGTTATATAATAGAATAACATTAATTATATAAACATAAATTATACTTATATAAAACTTATTGCATGGTCACAACCCCAAACATTTTATAAAATGATAAAAGTACTAACTGTGAGTGGAAGAAGGTGATATGTACAATAAACATGTACAAGGTGGCATGTTTTATTTTTATTTTTTAAACTCCTATTAACAAAATTCATACTTAATAAAATATTTACCACTTATAGGAATAGTATATTTTAGTACGAACTTAATAAAATAATAACAAACAAGTACCACAATGATATCTTTTAAGCTAAATATCTCAAAACTCACTTGCTGTTACATATCNTATCTTTTAAGCTAAATATCTCAAAACTCACTTGCTGTTACATATCCCCTTCATTCACTCACCCCTTCAATTGCATCAAAATTAATTGAGTGTTCTCAGACCCTCCCACTGTACCCAATTAATATGATCTCTTAGCCATTGAGCAAATATCTTCACCACAACATAAAGAGTCAATAAACAAAAATGATTCAAAAGCTTCGTATTTCGTATGTTTAGCCTATACATATTTTATTTTCTTATTCAATCTTTTGTTTAAATTTTTATAATTATTTTACCCTGGTTTACTATATAAAATATTAGTTATTATTAAACTGTTCATACGCAGTAAAATGGTGTTAGCGTTCAAAGAAAAATAAATAATTGTGGACGGCAATATATAAACTAATATCTTCATTTAGCTCTTAATTAAATAAATAATTTATATTGCGAGTCAAAACGGATATGTTTTCTCTTTCCCCTCAGCAACAACCTCCTTGCCACTGTTTCACGCTGGTAACCAGCAGTAAACCACAGTAAACTATGGAACTCGCTCAATCAAGAGCGTGCGAAACGTTTACCTCACGAAACCCACGTGAGAACACGACAACGGCAAGTAAATATACGTACAAAAAATTTCAACAATTGTAAACTAGAATACGACGATATGGCTTTACTTAATGGATTTCGACGCAGCATTCTGCACAGCAATATCGGGTGTTCAAGCGTGAGCGTGCGGCGAACCAATTCTGTACCTACAACTGATGACTACAATACTTTGAAGATACAAAGGAAACTAAAAAAAGAAAAAGAACCATTCGTAAAAAATCTTTTCCTTGGAAGGTACGATATAGAAATGCTATCTTATCCGGAAGTCCTGGAACCAGAGGAATTACAAGAGCTAGACACAGGTTTGCAGAGATTAGAAAATTTGTTCAATCACATAGAAGAAGAAGAACGTTCAAAAAATATGAAAGACCTCGGACTGTTTGGACTGCAAGTTCCAAAAGAATACGGAGGGCTTGATTTAAGCGCCACAGAATATGCCAAATACGGTGAGGTGATATCACAAGATAGGTCAGCAACATTAACTTTGACATCACATCAGGGCTTTGGATTGAAAGGTTTACTGAGCTCTGGAACAGAGGCACAGAAACAACAATATTTAACACGACTTGCTTCTGGTGATTGGATTGCTGGGTTTTGTTTTGCAGAGCCCCAGAGAAGTATTCACGCAAATATTGAAACTGAAGCCAAAATGTCACTTGATAAGGATAAATGGTTAATAAATGGCAGTAAAATTCTCATCACCGGGAATGGGAAGGCAGATCTCCTCACAGTTATTGCCAAGACAACCCATGAAGAACATGATGGCAGCACTTCCGAAGGGTTAACCGCATTTCTTGTGGAGAGAACTTTTGAAGGCATTACAACAGAGAAAAATGTTGACATCATTGGTGATAGAGGAGCAAATCTATGTGAAGTTCATTTTAAAAACACACCAGTCCCTTTGAATAATGTGCTAGGAAAAGTGGGAGAAGGTTATAAACTTTGTGCTGATATTTTGGGAAGTAATAGATTCAGTTCAGGTGGGTTTGCTGTAGGGATCTTAAAAGAATTACTAGCTAAGGTCACTGAACATTGTATTGACCAAACACAATTCAGTAAGCCATTAATGGATTTTCAATTGATACAAGAAAAACTTGCTAATATTGTATGTTCTATTTACACAATTGAAAGCATGACATAT
This sequence comes from Laupala kohalensis, assembly GCA_002313205.1. NCBI lineage: Eukaryota > Metazoa > Arthropoda > Insecta > Orthoptera > Trigonidiidae > Laupala > Laupala kohalensis. Next base: position 73,840 of record NNCF01126069.1, read on the forward strand.
TTAACTGCTGGAATTATAGACTCTACTGAAAACTGTGATGTAAGTGTGGAATCTTCTATTGTTAAAGTTCATAGTTCTGAAGAATTGTCCAAGTGTATTCTTACGTGTCAAAGTATTTTGGGTAGTGCTGATTTCCTTCAAGAATCAAATAGTGATAGTATCCTCAGGGACTCAAAAGTATTCATGTTATTACAAGGATCAAATGAAGTATTAAGAATGTATATTGCATTAAGTGGTCTCCAGCATGCAGGAGTAGCACTGCAAGAAGTAGTGCATAAAGTAAGAAACCCTTTTATGCATCCAGGTTATATTCTCAAGAGTCTGATGGACCGAAAAAATTACACATCAGAAAATCCCAAACTAGTCTTAGGTTTAAATAATTATTTGCATCCATCTTTACAAAATTCATCTCAACAACTTGAGTACTGTGTCATAAAATTACAACATGTTGTAGAAATATTGTTAGCCCGACATGGACGCTCCTTAAGCGAAAAAGAAATTGAATTGAACAAACTGACAGATATAGTCATTGGTGTATATGCAATGACTGCTGTGTTAGCACGATCATCTCGATCATATTGTATTGGACTGCAAGATTCTGACAAAGAAGTGATGATTGCATCAGTAATATGTCAAAAGTTTTATGAGACAGCAAAACAGAAAGTTGTAGAGCTAATGGAGGGACCCATAAGCAACCTTGAAACCATGTACCTGAAAATTGCTAAAAAGACACTGAATCATCAAGGATACTTCTATGAAGATCCACTCAAGAGAACATTTTCATAAATCAAATGTCCTGCATTGAATATATCTGAGATCCACAACTATTAAACAAGTACATTTTAGTGTATTCAAATGTATTTTTTAAGAATTTCTCTTTTGTATCAATTTTGAAAACCTTTCACTAACGTAGAAAATATACAGTGCAATTTGATCAGATAATATAATACACTTAACATAAAACTTCTCCAACAAGGCAAACTGGGATACATTTTTTACTTCAAAATTTTTCATCAGGAGAAAGAAATTTCATCCGAAGAATACTTTTAGACCAGTATCCAAGATAATTCCAGTATCTTACTAAGTAATGTCAATGAGGTTGAAGCTCCAAACTACCAACTTCAGTACTGCCAAATCTCAGATACAAAAATTCATGTATTCACGCAAATAGTAGAAAAGAATCTCTCACTCCAGAGACATACTAGCTGATAATAACCATATCAAGAGTAAACAATATGTTTCCATTTTGGCCACCAAAAGAATTTTTCTTTTAGTTAGGTTGATTTTTTTAATGCACAGCAATTAGATGCGATACTAGGATGTTTTAGTTTAATAAAAATATGGGTCTCTTCAATGTGTCACATTTTATTCAAGCTGATACTGTGACCTAAATATTAAAGTCAGTTAAGAAAATACTGGGTTGGTTAATTTCAGTGTCTGGGAATTCTCAAAAAGTGCATATGAACATAATTAATCTTGAAATTTACTAGTTCCTTTTTTGCTAGGAAACATTAACTAATAATAAAGACACATTCTTACTATTTACACAAATCTTGGTTGGACCCAAGTTTTAAGATCTACAAAGGTAATATGATTCACAAAACTATGTTATGTGGAGTATGTAATAATATTTTTCTTTCTATCACCTCTCCATCACCATTCACCCATAGTACACATCTATCACCTCTCCTTCATCACCAATTCACCCCTTCACACAGGTCAGTTTATGAGAATTCTTAAGTATGCGTAGTGGGGAAAATAACTGTGGAACAATACAGTTTTGTGATCTAACACGAGAAACTAGGACTGATTTTTACATTAGAAGCAGAAACTCAGAAAACCTAATGCTCACAAAAGTAAACTAATTTAATATTAATTTCAATATGATTTAAATCCTGCTTTACTATGGTTTCTATTAGGGATTTTGAAGTGGCATTTTATACCTTTGAAGGGTTTTTTAAACACCATTTCTCACAAGCCTTTCAAAAACTAGAATTCATAATCAGATAATTCAAATATGTTACAAATACTGATCTGACTAAGTTTATATATTATTCAATTGTTGGACCAAAACTTGAATTTGCTAAGGTCATTTGGGCAATGCCATATTCAGATCAAATACATAATACAAAAAGAGTTCATCACAGATTTTTAATATGAACTTATTTGTCCAAGACAAACCGCGTCTCAGTAGATAAAACTACCAATGACATCGACTTGGGTCCGTACGACTCTGACATTGCTCTGAAGAGGGCCACAGCATGATGGCCAAAACATTGGTAGTTTTATCTACTAAGACGCGGTATGTCCCAGACAAACAAGTTCATACTGAATCTGGCTGCGGAAGTAGGTTTATAACAGATTTTTAAGATGCATTACCTAGAAAAACATTGCCTTTTCTCTTCTGATGTGATAATGATCATGTTATGCCCTCTCTAATTATTAAAATTCTTTAATAATCTATCACAAGGAATCAGTCTAATCAATTGCAGGGAATTATCATGTATTTCTTCTTTCCTTTAAACCCAGTAGTGTTTATATGACATGTCAAAGGAAGAAGGGAATGCCCAAGTCGCTCACACACACACACACACACAGAAGAAAAAAAAAGTGTTCAAGAAAGAGTCTTGAACTTTTACACTGATCACATGACTTAACAATATGTGTAGTTTGTCTTTATCATGCTGTTTGTAAATACCCATTTATTCGCAACATTTTATTGCTTTGCCACCTGCTATTGCTTTTATTGCAACCTGCCTCAGCATATATTCGAAAGCATAGCCTGTTAATTAACAATTTTCTCTTATGTATTGTTGTTCATTTGTTCATTCAGTTAAACTAAATTCAGTATGCAGATGTCTGTAATGATTAATAATGATCAATTAACAAACATCATGTTACCGAGACATAGAACATGGTATACATTGGCATAACAAAAGCACTAGACTGGCAGTATAGAGGCTGCTTGAGATTTTTCTTCCATCTGGGTATTTTCAACTGTTTATGTTTTGAGGCTGACAGAATTTTTCACCAATGATTAAGTAAGTGTTCTATGAGGGTAAATTTACATCAACCCATGACGATGAATGAGGATGATTTGGATCTGCAAACATCTATTGCAGACAGATGTAAGCAGAGGCTTAATTAAGTATTCAGAGCAATCAACAGTATTCGGAGAGAATCTGACAGTAAATTTCAGCACAATTTGTGCTACAACACAAAATTATACCAGTCCATTTCTTATTGAACCTAATAGGGTCTCTTAATGAGCAGTGTCAAGGAAATCTGATATGCTGGTAACCTGAAGTACTTTCCGAGGCAGCATGCTGAGCACTTTTATGAGTCCAGATTTAATAAACTGTACAAGCTTATTAAAAATAATGAAAATGAATTATTTGAATTTTCGTTTCTAAGGCATCACACTCTAACAAGTTTAGTAAAAATTTCTTCAAAAAATCATCATTAAATACAAGTACACAATATTAACTAATTATTACCAAAATTATTTTCTATTTAATGTTATATACTAATTTTGTAACCACTGCACATCTTCTGAAGATGATGGACATCATCAGCATACTGTCAATTATAAAAGTTACCCAAGATGTATTAGAGAAGATTATTCAAAAGATATTATATTTAAAACAACAACTTACCAAAGTCATGAATACTTAAAAAACAGTTTATATTCATTACAATACCAATAAATATAATGGTTTAATAATATTAAATTTTTAAGTATCTGAATTACTTATACAGTAACCAATAAAAAGTCTTACCAAAATTTTCTAACATTTCTTCAGGAAACTCGTAGAATGATTCAACCAGAACAGAGTTTTTGCTAACAGCTTCCCCATGGAATTCTACAATGCCATTTATTAATCCATCCAGTGGTTCTTTTAAGTTAATTGTGACAACTCGATCATCCGATGATTTGATTTCTACAGACTTTCCATTTGGATTAACCTTCAAAAAATAAGAAATAAATTAAACACTAAAATTTTTCACACAATACTGAACGAATATCAACGATCACTTTAAATAAAAATGAGCAAAAGAAATTCAGTGGGAGATAGTGACAAATGGTTGTGTTATTTTTTTTTTTGGTGGGGCTTTAGGGCTCGTCAACATCAAAGGTCATTAGAGCCCTACAAATGGTTGTGGGTAAAGAGCTTGAAATAAATACTCGGTCATTACTTCCGTGTTGGATAGGTTGCCACTGTACCTGAATTACAGTTCCGATTACTACCACTTGATTTCCTATGTGATTCGGAAGAAAGGCTCCATTCACCCGGTACGACAACGGTGTGTCCAGTGTGTCAACCTCCATTGTAGATGAGCGGATTTTAACCCGTTAAAGAGTACACAACTTCTCACAAATCCCACAAAATAATATCACTGCCTAGGGGTGACAAAAATTCCACACCCCACAAAACACAAAGTTTCGAACGTCAATAACTTCGAATCGCCCTGTGCCAACACGAGGAATATTACCAACTAGAACCTTTCGCGCCTTTCACATTCAATTGTTCCACATTTCATCTGAGACACGAAGTACCAACACTGTTTGTCACAATACTAACGTTGTCAACGCAATGACAAATTACGTGGAATCTTTATTGATCGAAGTGTACTGTGAACCAGCTGTGAACATTATGACATGTGGTGAACACTGAATGACATGTGCGCATGTCTATTGAGCGCATTGTGTGTAATTACATGAAATGTCTTCATTTTTTAGTATTATCCGAAGACGCCGGGCATTCGACTGTCAGATGTTCGACTGTCAGATGAAAAAGATGATACACATGTTATGTACCATGCATGTGCAATCTTGCACGGAACGCGAACTCCCTTGATTAAGAATTGACACAACATTCTTCGAGCACGTTTTATTAGCCCGAACAGCTCGTATGATCTGCGTGTGACGGTTTTTCTTATATATCCTTGTATGCGTCACTAACAGGTCACGAACTAGAGTATATTCATCTCTACAGATTGTAAATGGATAAAATTATCGAGCTTTTTTGGTGTTTCATTGAAACTGTCTCACGTTTCTTTAAAGTGTACAGTTGCTTAGTTCTTTTTTAAGAACATACTCCCCTGCAGAGATATCTTATCATTGTCCTTATACGATAAAGTCCGATTGTCAACTTAGATCATTTTTCTGAGATTTAAAGATATCATGTATCGCTGAATGGTGGTGAGGTGGGTTTGATTCTGACGAAACAATTATAAGCGGAGTTCTCGACTTTTCAACATTCTTTCGGCTCGTGTTCATGCTCGGAGTCGCTCGGAGTGTAATCGTGATATATGTTTCACTTAACCTTGAATACAACTTCGCCCTACCCCCACCTATTCGTAAGTCGGGTGATACTCTTGCACGCCTTCCCTCAGCACTTTCAGTCACCCAGCCATTCCCTTTGCGAGTGTGGGTATACGAACAAGCTGCTTCGTCGTATCGTGTGTACTTCTTTCGGTCTTTCTGGCAACATCTTCCAGAATCTCACTATGTCAGAACAGTAAGTACATCAGAAGTGGCAAATTACGTATTTCAGCATGTTCTAGTTATCGTTTCTTTCACATTCCTGCATCGTTTTCTTTATTGATGAGGAAGGTGTGAAATGCCTTGTCATGCTCAAATTATTTAACTTGTAAATGATAGTAATTTTGATTTAGGATAGAACACTATATCGTAACTCTGAGTGAATTTTCATACACTAAGCAGCTTCGCCGGCAGTTAATGTTTACTGGCAAATGAAGTGACACGACTTAATGTTGAACCTCACGTCAGTTAACATGTTTCTTTCTGGTTCACGTAGAAAGGAAGGCGCGATGTTCAAATGATTAATCTTTTTTTAATCCTTTAATCTTGGCATTAATTAACGTTCTTCATAACGATGACCTCAGTAACTCAATACGACTGAAATATTTTCCTCAGATACATTTAATAATTTCTTAGGTATTCGTATTATTGTAATTGTTACTATTTTTCATTTCGATTTACTGAATTGATCATCCGCAAATCTCGCTGAAACAAATATCACGAGAAGAAATAAAATTACCTTATGAAACAATTTCTGTACTCGTCATGGTGAGTCGTCGTTTTTTGTATGATGGTCACTACAGAAAAGCTATGAGCGTCCTTTATTTTCAGATTCACATTTAGCTTTTCTTTATGACGATATAATGACCTGTGGGGCAAGGTTATCCGTACATCTGAAAAAACGTCCCCTTCCCTAAATTTACATGCATTTATCATTCTATTCAGTGTTATGTAAAACTGTCATTAAATAAATTATATCGAAGTCGTGTTACGATATTTAATCTTGTGCGTTAAGAATACTTATAAGAAGGATTTTGAGGTTCTGTTTACTCGGCTGTTAAGAGCTGGTTTGCGCGAATGGTTTTCTCTCATTTAATCTTTTCTCACTAAATGTAGTTTTAGGAATCTAACAGCAAATTATTTTTCATGAAACGATGAATAGCTAAATTATTTTTCATGAAAAGTTGATGAATAGCTCAATTATTTTGTTAAAAATTAAATATTACGTCATATGGTTACGAAATATCCCTATAAGTATTTCCAGTCGATGGATGTCAGTGGCGGCAATGAGGGAGAGAGTGGCGGTGTTTCCACGTATTTAAGGAAACATAAAAATTTCATTTTAATCTTTTAAAACTGGGAATTAAAATAATATACACTATTCTTGATGTGGTAATCACCTAACTGGCTTTCCTTTGATTTATTTCATCATTTCAAACATACTTAGTGGGAATAAGCAGAAAATGACATGCGATAGGTTCAGCGTGAAGAGAGTGCCATGAGGAAAGTACAAGGCAGGATTTCCATCGCTGGACAATCCGTAGAATCTGAATCTCGTCGCTGTCTCCCGTCGATTCTTTCTTCCGAGGTCCATCGATTCTTTTCGAGCATCTAGTTTTTGGAAGTTGCTGTTTCGAATCGTTTTACACTTGAAGATATTATTTTAGAATTTGTTCAGTACTACACCTTTATGTATTAATGAAAGTGCGACATTAACAATTGTCGTAAAGTCTGCGATAAGCATTTAAATGTCTACCTAATCCGATTTTCACTAATAGGTAGTTTCTCTAGAAAGTTTAGATGTCTTTTTGTGGATATTTTGGATAAATAAGCCCAACTATCACAAGGGCCACCGTCCTCCTGGTGGTGTAACGTACATCCCCGCATACCCCGCGACGCAGTGGTCCCGGGAGTCGGGATGGCCCGCCAAGTGCCTGAAAGTTTGGTAGAAAGCATTTTTGGTTGTTCTGGTAAAGAACCTAAAATGTTGAGAAGAGATTTTCATTATTGTATGAACATTGAATGTATGAAATTAAATGAAAAAGTGCAGTCGATCTCGTAAATGCATGAGGAGTCATTAACCAGTTTTATTACAAAAGAAGCGCTTTGAAACGTAAGAATTAAAAAAATGAATATTTTACTTGGATACACTCCTAAAATATCATCTTAAATACCTTAATTTTATTTTATGTAGACAAATTTGCATTTGAGTATGGGGGGCAAAACAGATTACTTGCTTTGATCAAATACCAAAAGTACATGATTCGTTTTGCAATAAAAATGAAATAAAAGTTAAAAATACAAACATTGCTTTTGTGTTTCATCGGCAAATATAACATGGAAATGTTTTACAATTTTTCGAAAAGAATTTTGAAACATTCATAGATATTTTAAGTCAAAAGTCTAGGGCCTGGTAAATTTTTTTCCACTTCCCCCTCCTATATACTGAATTTGAATTGAAAATTCATGTCAAATAGATTTTTCTGCTAAGAAGTGAAACACCTGAGCCGTTTGAATAATAGTAGAAAATCAAACAATTACTTCAATATATTGATACGTCGTACATGTATCTTATAATAAAATGTATTAATCCTGATTTTTTTAATGCGACCATACGTGGTTTCCAATATTCTAAATAATAAAACCTTTGAGCATTCATGTGTATAATATAATAAATAATAATATTAATAATAGTAAATGATCCCTTATTTTAATATTACTTGTCAATTTTTTTGCCTCTCCCTCCCGCCACTTTTGATTCCCATTCGCCGCCACTGATGAATGTGTTTTTATCAATACACATCAACAGTGGGTCCATGCAAGATTTCGCTATCGTACTTACATGAATAGCGTCTCCCGCGAGGAATAGAACTTGCCACTATTCGGATTTAATTTGGATTTTCAATCAATTTTTAAAATAAATGACACATAGTTAAGCTGCACGATCCTTCTTAATTCCAAAACAATCTTTGTAATGATATCTCATTTTTGGTTAATAGTTAAGTCTAACGGGAGATGAAAGGGTCGTTATAAAAATACCTTTTCGAATGAGATATAGCGATTCCGTTCATTGTTGCATGATCAGATCCGCGATTTAATGAACTGATGTGGGGTGTCAGTTTTTTGGGTCGTAGAACCACGCCTCTTGAGTTAGCCCCCGCAGACGTGTTTGCGCAATTAATCTGTCGCTCAGAGCGAAAAATTAAATCTACAAGATAGTTATTTGTGTTGCTTGTCCTAATTTGTAATACAGAAATATAATTGCTGTCTTTACTTGTTAGTATTGCTGAAACCAGAGCTCTGCCAAGGATTTGTGAAGGGAAAAGGTTGTGGACCTTCTACTACGTTTCTATGACTCGTGATTGAATTTGTATTCTACAGTTTATTTATTCTACGTATGATTGAATTTAATTCCAAAAAATACTAAGTAATAATTTTCACTTGCATTCCAACCCCTTTTCGGAATGCTTTATATTCTTTGACGACGGAGCTAATTTGTTTCATCCACGATATACCTACCCAACAAAAAAATTCAACCATAGACTTACAGTTACAAAAAAAACTTGTACGGTTGAGTGTTAATAAAATTGTGCTGTTGTAAAATAAAAAAATTCTGTACCTGTGCGCTTTCTTCCCATCGTTTCCCCATGGTGATAAAAGTATATTGAAAAGTATTGAAACAACACGGAGTGGGAGAAAAATGGTTTTTTTTTCTCCATGAGTGGTTTCTATGTAACATTTTCGACGTATGGCAAATTTTCCGTACTTACGTCGCCTTTTTCCACACTTTACAAAAAATCCTGCAACAACGCTTATCCATCGTTTCAAATGTAGGATGTTTGATATGTATGATGTTTTTGTGTGTGTGTGTGTGTGTGTGGTGGTGGTGGGGGGGCTTTTGTATGATGTAGACTGCCTCTGCTGATATTTTATAATCCATCTATTTTATCATTACGTGGCCCCATTTTGGTTATTTCGCTTGGATATAAGTTCGCTTTTGTTATTTCCACTGGAATATCAACAGTTTCGACTTGATATTTATTTAATGATCTATCACAATAGCTAACTTAAGTACCCGCTGCTTTGCTAGCAAGCAATTATTGATTTTTGCACAACTTTTCGTTCTAAATGGCCATTGATGTATGTTAGAAAGAACCTACACCGATTTAAAAAACGCTGGGGGGTGCATTATCCTGGATAACGTACAAATTTCAAATCTTTAACGTATCTGCTAGGAGTGAAAGAAATAACGTTCTATAAAATCGTATCTAAATCGAATCTCGAGACACACTATATTGTGGTACTTTGACCCACCCTGGAGAACGCGTGAGATCTACGTATTTTCCCTTAAATACACCACAGCTGTGAGAATAGCTCATGGGAGGGGACCTAACTAAAAATGGAGTAACTTGACACTTCTGGGTTTCTTGATTGGTCCCTTTTTCCACCGCAGCGTTGTTTTGTGGCATATAGGGCCAACCATGTGTTTTTATTTCAGCTGGACCGGATTTCCGTCTAAATACTCTAGGTGGCAGTATTGGGCGGGAGTCGAAATGCACATGAGTGCAATACAATATGAATAAATACTCCATAAATTGCTTTTTTCTGAAACGTTAAGGAAATACTATTAAAATAATATTTACCAATACTTAGTGCTCTGTTTCTTCAGCTCTGGGTGGGGCTATATTATGCATAATAAAATATTTGTACGGAAATTCAATGGTTTTAAATTATTCTGTCTCCGAACGTTCAGTGTACGAATTTTCTTTCACGATTTGAAAAGAGGTTAAATATTAAATATGCTCTATCGGGTTCCAATGAAACGAACTTTCTCTACCTGGACGTAAACTCCAAGAAGAACTTTTAAGTCACACTTAATCAGTGAATTATGTTTTAAATAAGACCTTGTGGATGTGAACTAGTATGAGCGATTCTATTCTAATTCCTCAACTAATTGTTTTAATAAAATGTTTCATATCGATTTTTACAGATTTATTTAACTTTGCTAATCCTAAAGCGCCATTTTTGAGAAGGCGTGAATGTATTACATTGCACGGTTGTAGCTGATCTGTGACATTAGTCGGCGATGCCTATGAAGCGTGTTTAATCATTGTCACTTACCAGTGTCATTAAGGATAAACCAATAATGGAATGAGTGAAAACGTGCTAGTGAACACTGAATGACCGACTATCCTTTTCCGGTGTGGGGAAAGGGAAGTATCAATTTCAATTTTCATTATGCTTGTAGATAAATTAGTTCTTCATTCGGCGCTTCGCGACATGATTTACACTATAAATTTAAGCACTGGTACGCAACATATTATATATGTTGTATAATACTACGATACTAGTCATTCCAGCGAAGAAAAAAATATCCCTGGATTCGGAGGGTTTTTTCTCCTAAAATGTCCAAGTAACATTAAAAATCTTTCAACTGCAGTTGATACACTTTTTATGAAGTTTCAAATTATACCGTCTCAAACTCAAGCGATGCGATGTGGGTATTATGAACGTATGTTCGAAGTTTTGAATTTTGTGGAGTTTTTGCCCCTTTTGCCAGTATTTTAATTTTGCGCGGAAAATTTAAAAATACTAGGGAAAATTCTTCTCATTTCATGATTTTTCGAAACAATTTTTTTTTTCTTCGAAATGGAGTCGAAATTTCGGGACGCATCGAATATACATTCTCCAGTTACTTCAGAGACTATTTCTATGAACCTTCATTGAAATTTCAAAGACTCAGATTGTAGTTTCATAATGTACAACTGCGTGACACTGTCAGATTTATATGTAGTCAGTAAATAACAAATCCAATCATCCGCATTCATTGGGGATCGAGCCCATTAGGAGAAGCAGAAATTCGGATGATTAGATGTGTAACTCGGGGATTAAGGAAAAAAGGCATATGAGAGAAAAGAACGTTTCGGACAATTGGACTTCTACTGTTATTTAAACTATTCGAAAAGTTTTTAAGTTTCTAATATTTATTTCTTCGAGTATGTCTGTAAATGTAGAATTGGGCGAGAAGGTGACCTCATTTGTGCTCTACAGATTCCATTACCGAGACGCTTCTATGCTACACCTTTCGCGCCGGACAACCTTCTGCGAGTTAGGGGGGGGGGGGAAAAGTTAGCGCTAATAAATCAAAAGGAAAACTTTATCTCAGGTCAGCTACTGCGAGTGTAGCAACTCAGTAAGGACCACGTTGCAATTTGAAAAGAGAAAATCACCCACTCCGGAAGAACGATCCCTACCCCATTTACCACAATCCATCAAGGTATCTCCATTAGGTTTTTCGGATTGTCTAAAAGTGCTCGGTTGTTTTGTATGGGTTACACATTAAATGGGTACCGTACACAAACTCTCTCCCTTCTAAACACAAACATTTCAAAACATTCATGCGATTAGGAGATTTTTTAGTGCTCGGTTTGCGGAACAATGGACTTGTGGCTTACCGACACCTTTTGACTCTTTCTCTTTGATTCAAAGCAACACAGTCTAATCCCAGTTCCGCACATAGACAAGCTAATCCTAAGCTATAAAGTATTGTTTCCTTTTTGTCATATATGTGCATAAAATTCCCTTGTTACCATAGGCGTATATTAATATTAAAGAGCTTCCATGTCTATTGTGTACTCTGTAGAATAATAGATTAATGTTGTGGGTTTCATCCTTACGCCTGTAAGCATTAGGCCACCGAAGGATTTCCCATCCAAACTAAGCTGTATTGCAGGACTGGTTTACGTTGAATACTTAATTACTGGATTAAGAATCCGTCGGAAAAAGTTTATTATTATAAATTTATTGTCAAAAGCAGTTACAAACTGCGTATGATCATGTGGAGGACCGTAAACTAATTTACTTTCCGGAAGCAAACCAGGGACCATGTCATCAATCCCGAACGAGGACCTTAAGACTGTTGAGGATTTATCACTTCTGCGACCCCGTAAAATAATAAAAATAGTTTGCTTCTTGTTATAACGCCAACTGAATACCGACACATTTATATTTAATTCGATACAGTTTAAGATTTAATATAATACCAAAATTTTGGGTTCCTATTTTTCTCTTTCAATGAAGAAGATCCAGAAAGACTTACCCTGAACAATTTGTTTTTTATTCAGATTTTCATTTATGAAAATGGAGTTGTTAGAAACTGAGCATAAAAAGGAATTTGAAGGTTCTAATTTGTTTACTCGTAGAAACTCGTAGATTTTATGCGTTATTAAACATTTGGTTTCTAATAGCATCTTCATCCGTGAATATTGAAAGCGTAAATGTTAACTGAATGTTGAAATGAAGACCTATTAATGTGTATCTGCCACTCGTAATATTTCTCTCTCGTTTCTTGTTTTTTAAAGTGGCGAAAAGGAGAGCTCACCGCGAAAATCTCGCAGGAACGGGTATAGTCTGCACTGTTTACAATTTTAGCAAACTGATCAAATTATATTTTAATGAACCAATAATTTCATTTTCAACTAGTCTCTAAAAGTAAGATAAGCTCCCTGTAGAATTGGTCGTAGCTTCAAGTCGTGTTCTCTTAAAGGTCTACTTTAGCCACTCGGACAAACGGCACGAAAAAAGACGTCATCTCATCTTTAAAAAATATTTTATGAGTATCAATACTTAATTATTTCTACGATTTACTGGCAGTAGAAACTAATTTTATGTATTTACAAGGTCGTTTTAAAAGGATATGATACCATCATTTTCTTTTTCGTTTTGTTCGACCTTCTCGGCTATCTAGCTGACGGCGGGTGAAGTATGATAAGCATGACATGTTATTTTCGTAACGTATGTATGTCTTATGGTATTTTGTATACCCGACTGAGTTAAAACCTTTTATTCTGACATTTTTGTGTCTTAATATAAGTACCGTGAGGTGATATTAATATAATTTTTAATTCATAAAAAAGACATTGTACTTGCGGGTTTACTTACCTGTGCTTGGGTGAGATATAATATTGATATGTACTTTTTCATGTTTTTGGTCGGTGACAAACGTTATTGAACGTTTATTTATATTCATTTTAATGATAAAAAAATTGTTTATTGAATCTTATTTTAAAACGATTAAAACTACTTAAATCCGTCGTATTTAGTTACTGAAAATTCAAAATTCTAAAATTGTTTTACGTAAAAAAGTAATGAATTTAAAGATTTATACTATTTTTATTTTTTAGTTCGTTGACTGCATAAAATAGTCATCAGTCGAAGTGTTTGTTAATATTTTCACTAAATTGACGTACGTTCAATCAAAAGTACTTCAGGAACGAAGGAGACGAAGCATTGAAGTTGTTAGTGTGCGCTATAAAGAAATGATTGTCTTCACCGTCATTTTTCTGTAGTTACGACAGGATATCTGTCGTAAAATGTACCACGTTCTGTCTTAACGATTGGTGCTGTCGTAAATCTAAAATATGTTTTAAGAATTGAGATTAGGATATGGCAGAAATCCTGTTTGATCATATTGTTCAAACACATGTTGGTACACTGCAAATTTTACTACATATAGCGATGATGTGTTACCTTAAACATTGGTAACACATTATTGCGTGTTAAAGTACCTCACATATTAATGACAGAATCTTAACTCAACAGTATGTTATATGCATAAAGAAACTCACTTAAGAGCATTATTTTGAAATTACTAGTATCATATAAGACAGAATGAACGTCTGAAAAATCCTGTCGTTAATTCTTCTGTAACCTGTGACGTAAAATCCTGTCGTAACGAAAGAAAATTTCGATGAGGGTGAAGACGATGTACGTCTGGAAGAGAAACGAAGTCCATATAAAAGTGTTAAGGTAATAATCCGGTGGTAATTATGGTGACTATGATCCGATACTTCCACAATATGTATTTATGACGAAAGATGTGTTAATATCAACCTGGTGAAAATAGGGAGCCTACGGAACAAGATGATCCGGGTTCGAGCAGCGGCTCCTCGAAGGTTTTCTAGACTAGCATTACAATTAAGTCCACATCATGGAGAAGTATTGTATTGTTTACTTTAACTTATTTGGTTTAGAAATTACACGCTTAAAGGAACTGTATCATGTGTTAGTTATATACCTCACAAAAAATTGAAGAAAAAACTTGAGTTTGATACTATTATCTTCATTCATTTGCGAAAAATACTTAAAATACTATGAAATTCTTTAAAATTATGTTTCTCATTTTTATAGCATTTATGAATACTATTTTAATGTCTTATTTTGATAGGTAGGGTTGATTCATTTACCGTGGATGGAGATGTCCAACTAAATGGAACAGTGCCGCGCACAAGTGTTGGGTTTGGAAGCGTTGAAATGTGTGATGGTTTTTTAGACAACCTAGTCTATCAAACAATATTTCTTACGTCTTCACGAATAGGGTATAGAATAGTTTTTGAGGGATCTTTTGAACTGAGAATTTAGGAGGCTTGCATTAGTACAGCATCGAAAAATCATTATTTTTGTTACATTTCTGATCTCTGACAAAACCCTGGATATCTAAATTAGCGTAAGGAGGTGGGATGTGGAGTCTTAGCTGCAGGAGGTGCGCTCACGTTTCACTATTTGGAACGCAAGACTGCGCCCTGTTCTTACTCAACGACGACGGAACCTTTCGCAATGTGACCGGTGCAAAGACCTGCTCGAAGGTAAGCGCTCGCCGGTGAAGGGACGATGTGGGTCACGAGTCTTCGACTGTGCAACCATCCTAATTGTGATGTGTTATTTACATAGCAGAAAATATTATTGATCCAAATAAGTTTTTAATGATTCTTCTCGTTTTTGTTGTTTGAATGATCAACCTTGACCACACCTCTTTCAAAGGTTGATATTCAAACTTTATTCACAATGCAGTAGTTTTTTATAGTCTCGTTTTGAGGGGAGTGGTTGATTTATTTTGTGTCACACATCTCTTTTGAAATGAATTATTTATTTATTTGTATTTGATTGTATTAAGAATCAAACTTCATATTCTGTATTTGTATATCATCGATGTCATTCTGTTCTTCCGTGAGCCTCGAATTCTTTGGACTCCCATCAGTATATTATTTGACTTTTTCTGTAGAAAATAATTAAACTCCGTGTAGTTTTGCAATTATTCTGTATAAGTTTTTTAATTTTATGCATGAACTAATCGAAAAATAATATTTGAATCAGTACTTATTTTGTTTCCTTATTTTTCTCTTTTCATTGTAGACAGCCATTTCGGAATAGAAAAACGACGAAAACCCTAAAAATTACGGCTCCTAGAGAAAAATTACCGTCGCTTTCTGTGCAATTTTCTTTTATTATTTGCGGTGGGACACTGATCCGAATCTCGAGGGAATACCATCTTAAAGACTAGCCAAAAGTATGAACGAATTCTTACATATAAATAAATAAGTTGAATGTCACCCTGACGAAAATTTTTCCGGGAGTGTGAGAGAAACCTGGTGAAGCGTGAAATCACAATTCCTGGAGAATAAATGAATTGGGAAGTGAGAGTACACTCCCACTTGGCTGACATTTCGATGTTTCAACCCCAGGAACTATGATTTCATGTTTCGTCCACGTTTCTGCCTAACTCCTGGGAAAATTTTCGCCAGGAAGAACACGTATTTTATTGCTGTAGTAAATTTAGAAAGTATTTTATCCTTCTGGTGATGGGGACAGAAGTTTACCCCATCGAAAATACATTACAGGTCGCTTTGTAGAACTGGACTAATAGGCTCGCCTCTCGTCCGAAAAATTCGTCCTATCGTGCAGTTATAAGAGACTGTCTGTATCTCATCGTTGTCGTACGAGTATGCACAACTAAATCAGAAACGTTAACTGTTTCGGAAACTCAAACCAAACCAATTTCCCATGATATGTATGTACCTTTCCCATGCTATGTATGTACAGGAAATTATAAGTTTGACATGGGAAGAACTGATGAGTATACAGTCTAGGACTATATGATTTATAATTATTGTAAATTTATTGTACATTTTCAGTAGTTAAAAATAAAAATCTGTGAATGGGTTTTTCTTCAATAAGTACTACTATATTCTTTCATTATGAGATCGTTGTTTCATCAAAAGTTGTTTCAAGATAATAGTTCATTATTTTATGGAAGTTGTTCTTTCAATTTTAAAATAGTGAAACTTCTCTATAACAGACTCTAATGAGACCTTAAAATTTGTCCATTATTGAGGAGAATCTGCTTCTGGGGAGTTGAGAACAAAGTAGAATATGAATGGAAAATGGTAGTGAGAGAAAAATGGAAAACTCTGCTACTGAGAAGAGTCTGTTAAGGAGAGTTTCACTGTATAATGTTTATTTAACAGATTTACATTTTTATTTTTCTTAATATTTCAGTAATTTGTCATTCAAATCATCAGTAATTGATTTAAAGAAGTATAAATTTATTTGCTGTTTGGTTTTCTGAAGTGAGGAATAATTTATGATGAGCAGTGACAACCCATTAGCCAGTGTTGTTATGGACCCCTTCACCTATATATTATATTTAAAATAATGCTTACTGGTTTTGTGAAGTGTATACTTATTCTATTCGGTCTCTCAATGGATTGTATATCATTAAAGTCTATTTATAATGTCCTTCCTCACACTGTTTACTCTATAATTAAATATCCTCCTTACTTGTTTATAATGTACCGTCATTGACAATTAGTGCTGTTATTGAGAATCCTCTCTTCCTTCAGAGGATATTTCTCACTACTAGTATTGAATGATGGGTCCATTTTAATTATTTGATGAATTTACCTAATATATTACCTGATGTAAACTTCAAAAATTCACTTAAACATCAAACAATTTTTCCATGTTAACTCTGACTATTAATACTTCTTTAATTTTTACAGAGCAGATATTGCATTGATTGGATTGGCTGTGATGGGCCAGAATCTAATACTAAATATGAATGACCATGGCTTTGTTGTATGTGCATATAATCGCACAACTGAAAAAGTTGATCAGTTTCTTGCTAATGAAGCAAAAGGTACCAAAGTAATTGGAGCACACAGTTTAGAAGATATGGTAAAGAAATTGAAAAAACCCAAGAGGGTAATGATGCTTGTTAAAGGTAAGACCTTTTGTTATTATTGGATAGGAAACAGGAAATAGTCCCACATTCTTTCTTTCTTTCTTTGAATCATTAAGTAACAATGTGACTGTGTGCTTTGTATGAGCACATTTACCTGTGGGTCAGTGTGTATGTCCACACACAGCAATATGCAATATGCATGCTCATTAAAGCAATACCACTGTTTCCTCAAAATTTATGTTAGGGTTTGAAAACGTGAGGTTAAAATTAAATTATTATTCACTTACGAAAATCTCTCAAATTTTTATTTTTCATATTTTTTAATTTTATGATGATGGTGGTGGTGTATTTATCATCTTTGATTGTTCAACAGATTAATTTAGAAAGAGTACTTAATCTCTCCTGTTTTGTTAAATCTTATTTTATCCAATAGATTATTTTAATCTCTTATGTAAAAACTGATTACCCTGGAGCTACTTTTGAAGTAAAACAGGACAAGGGGGGTAAAATTTCCTGTAATAAAAATATGGTTTGAAATATTTTGGATAATAAAAGTTTTGGCCTTTTCTTCACCCAGAGAAATAGAATACAAATATTATAAAAATGTTTCATTCTTGAAGAAAAGTTTCAAAATTAAGACATCAGCTTTCACTGACATTTATTTTACCTTTAATAATATAATAAATATTTATGAGCTAGAAAAAAAACACATAATTTTTGTATTGGTATAGTACAAAATATTATGGTTAGAGGTTTTTAAAATCATTTTTGTTCTCTTGAGCTGAAATATTTGGAATTTTCTCCTCACGCCTGTATATGTTTGAATCCACTTAAATTGTATTACATACAACCTGATAAATAATAAATATTAATAAGTAATAATGTAAATATTTGTTTTCTTATACTAAAAATATTCAAAATTTTATCCTGTAGCCTTTATATGCTTTGAAACTACTTAAATTGTATTACATACTATCCATTAAATAATAAGTATTATTTGTGTAGTTTTACTTTCTAATCACAATTAATTATTGAAATGAAAAACTGCAATTGTTTAAAATCACAAACATTCATGTTCTCAGCTGGACAAGCTGTTGATGATTTCATTGACAAGCTAATACCCTTGTTGGGGGAAGGAGATATTATTATTGATGGAGGCAACTCAGAATACCAAGATAGTCAACGGCGATGTAAGCAACTTAAATCAAAAGGAATACTCTTCGTTGGATCAGGTGTATCTGGTGGTGAAGATGGTGCACGTTATGGACCTTCCCTTATGCCTGGTGGCAATCCTGCTGCTTGGCCAAGCCTTAAAAATATCTTTCAGGTTGAAAAATTAATTAATAATTGTGTCTGAAGTTCTGTATTGCTTAGAATATCTTGTGTTCATCATGCTCTTTCATTTTGAAGTATTTAGTTTTTGCTTCTAGCTTTAAAACTTATATTACTGTATATCTCTATTTTGCTACAGGTTATCACATTTTTAAGTATTTCTTATTATTAACAGTATGTATAAGAATGTTGCTAGTAATCAGCCTGGAGAACATGAGAATGTAAGAAAATAAAACAATATTTTTTCAAATCCAATTTAACATTGCATATGGCTATATAAATTATAAGCAATTCTACTCTCCAGAAAAAAGCTATTTAAAATTCTTCTTGAATGTCTTTCTGAAGTATTGATATTTAAATCCAAAATTGTTGAAAACTGTATAAAATGTTGACTTATGAGACATCACAAATGACATTATAAAGGATGTTACTGTTTTAATAGAAAAATAAAAATAAGTTTTGAACAAAAATTAATTTTAAAAATGGCTACAGTGACAAAAATTATTTAAGAGTATTCTAACAGTAAAGTAAAGAATTAAATTCTTGCAGTCAATACATATTGTTATAATGTAAAAACTAAATGCATATGTAAAATCATTTTAACTATTTTTGTATATTAAAGAACATAGTATGAACATTTAAGGTGGATATTAGGTTTACATGAATAGTGAAATAGGCAGTCATTTGCTAATGAAACAAGTATTAAAAAAACAGAAATTTATTATAATATTTTTTTTCAGTCCATAGCTGCCAAGGCAAATGGTGAACCATGTTGTGATTGGGTAGGTGAAGATGGTGCAGGACACTTTGTGAAAATGGTTCACAATGGAATTGAGTATGGAGACATGCAATTAATTTGTGAGGCATATCATCTTATGAAAACGGCTTTGAGTTTAACACATCAAGAAATGAGCCAGGTTAGTCAGTGACAAAAATTTAACTCTAAAAATTTCATTAACATATGGTCTAATAATTAATTGATCAATGTAACAATCTCTTTCCCTAGGTGTTTGAAGAATGGAATAAAGGAGAGCTTGATTCATTTTTAATTGAAATAACTAAAGATATTCTTAAATTTAAAGATTCAGATGGTAAGAACAATGTCTTAGTGTTAAAACTTTTTACAGCAATTTTTTAGTATTTACTTATTTTAGCAATTTTTTACTGGTAAATTAATTTTTAAGGCTCTTATCTTGTCGAAAAAATCCGTGATTCTGCTGGACAGAAGGGTACAGGAAAGTGGACAGCAATATCAGCTCTGGAATATGGCATTCCTGTAACGTTAATTGGTGAAGCTGTGTTTGCTCGTTGTCTGTCATCTCTGAAAGATGAGCGAAGTCAGGCAAGCTCTGTTCTTAAAGGTCCCTCCAATACAACATACAAAGGAGATAAGAAAGAATTTCTAGAGCACATCAGACAGGTATTAATATTCTCCTTTCTCATCAAATTTCTAAAAATGTATAACAACTGCATTAAGTATATTTAGTACAATTTATATAAAAAGCAACTCTTCCCATGTATAATTCTTTTTTCAGGCACTTTATGCTTCAAAAATTATTTCATATGCTCAAGGCTTCATGCTTCTCAGAGAAGCTGCCAAAGTACATGGGTGGAACCTTAATTATGGAGGAATTGCTTTAATGTGGAGAGGAGGTTGCATTATTAGAAGGTAAAGATAAAAGAGGAGTTCCTACTCCATTCACATAGATTCCAACTTATGTGGTGTTTTCAAATCAATGAACAATCGTTTCATCTTTTGGAGGGTTGAATTTTAAGTGTTATAAATTTACATGACAAAACTTCACTCAGATGTGTTAAGTTTCAGTAAGATATCAGCATGAAATGCTTGGCATAAAATGGTCTAAAATCATGAGTTTTATAAACTTATTCAAATCTGGTGCTGCTTTCTATGCTTTAACCATTTACTGTACACAAAACATGTTTTGAGATAACACTTTTCTTAAGAGAATTATTAAAATTTATTTCTTTAAACAACAAATTATTTCTGTATGTTACATTTGTAAAAAACAAAAACAAACAACAGTTATCTATAAAGAGTAACCATTTGGGACTTACTTTGTATTAATTTGTGCTTTGGATTGCTCTCTTAGTTAAATCTTCAGTATGGAGGACTGTAAAAATATACATGTAATATATTCTAACCTGTTTAGGACACATCATGTCTTAATGGGCAAAACTATCAACATGTCAGCCATCCTGTTATGGCTGACATGCTTCTTCAAAGCATTGTCACAGTTGAACAGGCCTAAATATGCTCTGACTGATATTGTCCTGAAGAAGGCCACTGCAGGGTGGCTGAAACGTAGGTAGTTGTGTTTTGCAGGACAAGGTTTGTCCCAGACAGCCAAGTATTAACTCGGTCACAGATGCTTGTATTTACCCAAATATAGTCCCCCTCCTTTTTTTTTAAAGAAAAAAAAAAGTTTTTTAAGAAAAGAAAATGGGTGGACTATATTTGGAGTTTAGGACAGGAAAACTGTTAATTTTCAAAGTTTCGTGGGTGATATCGAGTTAAGCGAACACAAGCCTTTCGTGTAATATAACACAAAGAACATTGATCGTCGATCGATGATGGCGAGATTTGATGCTCATTCGAAGTGGAAAGCGAACTGGTCCCTGTCGTCTAGGAATGACCGATTACCGTCACTGTGACACATGATTCTGTTGAGAAACGGACGCAACGAAAGTTGAGCTATGAAAGATGTTTTGATTCTAACTTCAAACTGAGAGTTCTAAATTATGCTTGGGCCCATAGAAATAAAGCAGTGGCACGAGAATTCGAAGTACAGCCAAAGTCTGTATGGATCTGGCAATTTCAAGAGGAGAAGTTGAACTGTTGAAGTTAGCTTTTCATTTTAAATTCTTATTATTATACTTATCAGAGCCAACCATTTTACATGGAATTTTGAATGAGCGTTTCCCTTCAGATAGACTTTGATTTTACTCAACTTCATTTTTTCCTATATTTTGCCTCCTAAAACAAGGGGGGAACTATGTATGGGGTAAATAAGGTAAATTTATTATATTTACTGTCATTCTGATTTTCTCTTATGTTTTGGAATTTATTTCTTCAATCTAATGACAAGAATCTTTTGTAGTGTTTCTTCAGTGTTATATTTTTAATACCTTAGAAATAATTATTTGTTTTAAGTAAAAATTATTTTGTTTCTAATGCTGGAAATTTTTTAAAATATTTCTAAATGAATGAAGTGATTGATTTTATGTGTAATGATTTTGGATTACATTATTAATACATTTTTTAATGTTTTCAGTGTTTTCCTGGGCAACATAAAGACTGCATTTGAACGTAAACCTGACTTACCTAACTTGTTGCTGGACAGCTTCTTTGCCAATGCTGTTCAGAGATGTCAAAACTCCTGGCGCACTGTTGTTTCAACAGCTGCTCAATTGGGTATTCCTACACCCACATTTAGTACAGCTCTCTCCTTTTATGATGGATATCGTTCTGATTGGTTGCCAGCAAATCTTATTCAGGTAACAAATACCCCAAAAATTTGAATTTAGCCTACATAGTAAATAGTTAAAAATTAGTGAAAAAATATAGTAAAAACAATTAAATGAACCAAAAATTTGCACAATAATTAATAAAAACCTTGAAAATCCCTAAAATAGAAAATACATTTTACCTGTTAAAACAGAACACAAATAAATAAACTTTATTGTCAAAAAAGCAGTTGCAAATCACATAGGGGATAATAAACAATGTTACTTTTCAAAAATAAGTGAGGGGCCATCGCATCAATTCCAATTAAGGGCCCAAGGGCAATGGCAGATTAATATTTTAAAAGAAGTTATTTAACAGATATGTTCTGTTGTTCATTTATTATTTCTAAATGAATTGTTGATATGTGCAGTAAAAATTTAAGATAAATAATAACAAAAGTATTAATGACATTCCCGCCCAAGTATCTGTATTCACCTGAAGGAAAACCAGAGAAAATCCTGGGCCAAGTGGAGAACAGTTTCAGGAGTTTTTAATAATATAGTTAAATTTTTTCTAACTTCCTTAATCTTAAATGTGTACATAAAAATGATGTCTTCAATGATGTGTTGTTGTGAAATAGATGGACTCCAGAGGAGTTATTGAAATAACTTCTTAGAATCAGATTGCAATCATAATACTCATTCTTATTGCCAATCTTCTTTTTAACTTCCCAGTAATAAGAAATGATTCACATTATGAACAAATAACAACTCCAACAGATGTAATTAGGCATATATATTGAGTTAGTGTGAATTAACATTTAGAACCAGGTTATTTCTTGGTGTCATACAGATTTTATCTGAAATTGTATACTTTGCAGGCACAGAGAGACTACTTTGGTGCTCATACTTATGAACTTCTCAGCAAGCCTGGAGTATTCAAACATGCCAACTGGACTGGTCATGGAGGAAATGTATCTGCTAGCACATACCAGGCATAAGATGAAACTTCTGTTGAGACACAAAGACAAATGAGTTTTTATATTTATAAATGCTAATGACTCTCTCCCATAATGGCTTCTCAAAGGAGGTGTAGATATAGGTTTTGGTGGTAGGGTGATTTCTGGCAAATGGTTGGTATTCATTAGACCACATTCCACAATTATAGACATCAGGAGTTTGAGAAGAAGCATGCCTTCATGATCAGAATTGTAATATAAGAATTAAGTTTCAGAAATGTATTTTTGTACTATAATTTACTATTGTGTTATTTATTTAGAAAGAATAAACATAGATAAAAATGTGGTGTATTATAATGTTTGTTCCTTGAAAATAAGTGTTAAAATACAACCTACTTTTTTAGATTGATGTTTAGTACTGTGTGGACCTGTATTTTGTAATACTGATTTTGGAAATACATTATTAAAAATGATTTTAATTTGAACCTTTTTCTACATTAACCTGATGACAATTTTTAAAGGGTTTAGTGATTTTTCCCTTGTTTTCATTGACAATTTTCCAGAAAACTATTGGTGAATCCACAATCGACAATAACAGAGGCAATTATTTCCACATGAATCGATGTATTTCCAATTCATTCATTCTACACACTTCAAAATACATACTGAAAACTCATTTAATAGAGAAAACTGTAAAACGTGTTCAATACTAAAAACAAGAATTTAATATGAAGAACTCCATGTAATGAACATAATATGAACATTTGACTATCCCCCACTATAAAGACCTTAGGTATCAAAGCACTATGGGGTTCACTTTCCATCTTGGGCTATTGGCACTAGGACCAGCTTCAGAGTGATTCAATGTTGCATGAGAAAGCTTTCTAAAGAGATGTTTCTGCCACCCCTTCTTCTTTACCTAAAATGGGGTGAGATGATATTAAACAGTTTGCTGACATTGTTTTTGCAAAATCAAGCAGTGAGGTTTCGTGGGCAAGGTGACAAAATCTGAGGCAACAAAACCTGTTTTATGTTTTTTTAATAAATCTCAACAAGCTTGTTTAATTATAAGATAATACTTGCACCAAGATTAAAATAATAAAATGTTTTCAAAAACAATAAGCAAACTTGTTGCTCTAATCTACAGTAAATTAATTTAAGCTCACTTCAGAATGTTTGAGCATGCAGTTACTTAGTGATATACCTTTTGTATCCATATCAGTATGAAAATTCAGTGTCAGAACAAACGTGTTTGTACAAAAAAATTCCATAACAATATCTCACAATCAGTTACTATGGACAATAGGAGGTAAATATATGAGAGAGAGAGGAGTAAATATTAAAATAACTTCTAATATAGTTTCAAAATAATTGATGTATAAAAAATAATTATTTTATAGAATTCATAGAATATTTTACACATTTCACAACACTGTGAATAACTGTGTATCTTACTCAGTATGTTGAGAAACATTCTAGACTTATGATTTTTTATTTTAAAAGAAGTTTAAATTTTTGGATTTCTAGATTCAGGGCCATCTCCCATAATTGTTTTGAGTTAGTGAGATGGAGCACTGACCATACAGACTGACATTTGTTGGGAGTTGGTGAGGAATACTGTATGTGAGAGGAACCATGTTTGTATATAAAAATAAAATCTCTCTGACTCTCTTAATCAGCCTCTTAAGGTAACATCTCAACAGCAGGAGTATTGAGGTAGTGTCTCAGCTTCTTACCTCCATCAAAGTAGGAAAATTTTCTTATCAAAACCAGTAGATTCTTCACTCTGAAAGCATCTGTGGGCAGCAAATGTGAGTTTGACTTGTGCCGAATTGGATAAGGCTTTAAGTTCTGGTTTCCCCTTTACTCCAGGTTCAGTATCTTCAATCTCGCCAGCATCGCAAAATTTCTTCTTCTCAAGCATCCTTCTCTCCATAATGTGGTTCAGTGCTAGAGGCAGCATGTTGTGAACCTGACCATAATCATAAAAATAAATAAACAAATGAACAAACAAACATGGTTCCTCTCACATACAGTATTCCTCACCAACTCCCAACAAATGTCAGTCTGTATGGTCAGTGCTCCATCTCACTAACTCAAAACAATTATGGGAGATGGCCCTGAATCTAGAAATCCAAAAATTTAAACTTCTTTATTAAATACACATAATAGAGAAAAACCTATAAGAGAATGTACAATTTTCTCAACTAAACCAAAATTTTCCAAACATCAGTATAGCTTCATCAAAAATATTGGTCCTATTTAAAATCCTATTTCTAACATAATTTGTGAAAATGTAGACATAAGTAAACCAAGCATTGTAGCATTCCTAGACTTACCTAAAGGTTTGGTCATATATTTTTACTGAAACAAACTTAATCATAATGGAACAAGGTAATGCACATAATTTAATGATAGTTATTTGACTAACAGATACCACAGAATTAACAAACTGAAGCAAATGAATTTAGAGAAGCTAAGATGAGCAATCTTCATGGAACAATCCTTGGTCTTCATTTTAAAACATACATTAATGATTTATTAAACAGTCTTTCTGATGATGAAATTATAACATACCTTACACAGCAGTTATTGCAAATGAAATTAATTGGCAAGAACTTATTTATTCCTAACAAATATCCACTAAATCTAGAACAAATATTTTCATTGCACATTATTGTACTACTATCCTGAACTTAATAATTAATATCTCAAATCAACAAATCATCAGTGGTATATTGAGAAGTGTCCTGAGGATTTGGGCATCCTCTAAATTACAAAAAAGTTTAAACTAATTTTTACAATAAATAATTTAAAAAATGTATGTAAGATTATAAAGGAAACATAGGGCTATATCATGCTTTTCCTAGATTTCCTAGTCCTAAGCAAAAAGCCTTAAAGATCTTAGTTCATAGTTGTCAAAACACCAACATGCAAGGAATTATGAATAAGTTAAATGGGTTAGTGGAAGTTATTACATTCAAACAATACCCTGAAGGGTCTTCGAATCAAAATTAATGTCATTACAATCATGATTGGTAACTAAGGTTAATTCTCTGATGATTGATGTGGGGTAGTAATCTCAGAGGGAATTTACAAATTCAATGTGTCACTAGAATGCATTTTGCGTGTATATTATTTTTTACAAAGAATGCATATATGTTAGAAAGAGAATTAACATTAGGTAATTCAAAAGTGCGGTTCTCTCTGTCATGATGAATTGGTAGTTAACCAATATTTTAGCAGAATTAAAAATACTGGAAAAAATAATTATTTTGTATTATGTCATGAGAAGATTGCACTTTTATAGACTACTTACATGTGCTTTAAGGTGTTTGTGCTTCTACTATCAACTCATCTTTGAGTCATAACTTAATTGGCTTAATTTTTAACTATTTCTAAAATCACTTACTAGGTTTTAATTATTTAATCTAAAAAATTAATAAATATTGCATTCATTCATACTGTAAAGAAATTATATTTTTTTGTTTTATGTTCATAAATTAGTAATATAACTCCCCATGTACAGGCTTAATCCACATCCCTAAGTGCAAATTGTATTTTTGTACATTTGTATGATGGTGTTTTAAACAAATAGTTAAGAAGATATATTCAGCTCTCATAAAGGCATAACGGAGAGAAGAATATTGCCTGTTTCGGTTTTGAACGAATGGGACATCATTATATGCCAAGTCAATTATTTCATCACATTAAATTTACATTGTTGGTTCTTAAGAATTTTGATTATGTTAGGGAAATGCTGAGTAAAATAAATAGCAAGTGTATCAAAAATAAAATGCTAATTACATAGACATAACAAGTGTTACCTAGTCAGTTAATAGCTTCCCAATAACTACATAATAAAGAAAACTTTATTTTTTACCCCAACCAAAATCTGAAATAATGCCACTGCAATCCAAACTCAAAATAATGAAATAAAAAATAAACTATGCTGGTCCAGACCAAGAAAAATCTACCAAAATTCAAATTAATATTTTAAACCTTTTTTCACAAAATCTGAGTGCTTTGTTGAAAAAAGAACATCAACTCACTTCAAGGAATAAATGGTCCGAGAGCTAAAAATCTCTTGTAACACATTACAATTTTAAGTGCAATAAATATTTCTAATGAACTTCACCTAGGGAAAGCTTGTAGTTGAAGTGACATGTGTTAAAAAAAATTAGCTTATTGTTTCCTTGATCAGAGGTTCTAAAAACATTTGTAAAATTTAGAGAATAGGTGTTGAATGTACGATACTAAGTTGTACATGTCACAGAGCTAAAATTTAGTCAAGAAACTTAATTTAGCTTTCTTGAGGTTCCCAGAGGATATACCACATCTTTTCTAAAGAATGTGTCAACAATAATGAAGTTAAAGGTTCTAAGATTTAAAGAAAAAGCAATAATTACATAGCAAATAATAGTTTATTTAAAAATATTAATTGTAATTGCAACATTATATAATTTGATGGTAGGAAGCAACAAGGAATTGGACATTTCACTTTCAGTTATCTTACTCAATTTCAGCACATTAATCAATATCAGTCCATAAAATTAGGTATTAAAGCTGTTAATTAGGTTCATAACATACACAAATAAATAAAAACTAATTCAAAATGAATTATATTCAAATTCAGAAAATAATTATATTTAATCACATATAAAACTCCAAACCTCTCTTAACAGTTGCACAAGTCATTAATTCAAAAAGAAAGTCAAATCGACATTGGAAGAGGGTATTCCATACAAGATCACCAACACATTTATGCATGAACATTATCGGGAAGGATAATATAATGAAAAACAGAAAGAAAAAAAACAACAAAAAAACAGTACATGAAAATTACAAAAGTAAACAAAATTATTCTCCTTTAGGTATATACATTTTATTAATTAATACTTTTAAGTTATGAAATAATCAGAGACTAATCTTAAAACATGAATTTCATTTAAGATGAATACATACATATGTCTCTAAAAAACTTGCATAAGGAGTGTGAAAGAAAATTATCTATTTAACAAGATAAATAGAAGAAACAACAGTCCCAAAGTCATACTGATTAGAAAATCCCAAATTGCGCAAATTATTTACATACAATGAATATCCCTTATGCAATTCGCTATACACTTTAAATAATTTTTAGTAAAATAATACACAATGTAAAATGGGTCTTTCACATTTAGCTTCAAAATCATGTAATAACTCATCAATATCATTATCCAAGTCATCGCTCTGCGACATCTGGAATTAGATAATAAGCAGAATTACAATGACAAATAAACACATGCACCTATATACAAAAATGTTTGATGATACAAGCAAATCTTAAAATGTAAAGTACTACTTAAGTAGTTTAAAATTTTAGTAGTACAAATAAATTGATGACATTGCATTACTTACCAGAACATGCTAGTAAAATTTACTAACTACCAAAAAATGGAATCACAAACCTTAGTCATAAGTTCACAAACAAGGAATGCACCAAGAGTAGCTTCTTCATGGTTATCTTGAATGTCTATGTTAATGACATGAACAGGAGCATATTCAACAGGCGTTTTACTTTCCATTGCTGAGCAAGAAAATGAGAAAATGGGGTCAAGTGTGTAAGAAGTAAAATCTTGAACACAACTGCATACAGATAAGCATAACAATTCCCTCACCTTCTATGACTTGATCATAGACTCTTTCTTCACAAGTAACTAGAATGTCAAATCTCTCTTTAGAAGTTTGAAATCTTTCAGGTTTTGTTTTGATTCTTCTATTGCGATCCAGCATGTGAAGTAAACCATTTTGAGTATAGCTTGATTATATTAAGGCAAACCATTATAAAAACAAACTGAAGAAACTAAAAATATTCTCAATAAATTAACAAAAAGGATACAATGATTTATCTTTCAATAGAAGGTCCTGATAAATATCCTCATACGTTATACCAAACTCATAGCAGTTTGGTTTGTCAGGCGCTGTACCGGGAAGTTTTACTTTATCCCCTGTACCAAAAGATTTGACTTGGAAGCCCTTTTTACTGAAAAAAAAAAACGAAATATATTTTCATAGGAATTTCCCAACATGGACTTTTATGAACATCAATATTACAACATAAGAAAATATGTACAGTATTATAATTAATAATAACCTCAAGAAAGCATGAGCTTCCATACTCCTGTTCATATTACTAGAACAAATAACAGCTATTTTGAGTATATTATTTCCTGGCATATTGACGCGCCCTAACCTCAATTCAAAGAAATTATTTAAAACTACAATTAAATACACCTAATAATACATAATTACGACAGGAACATTATCGTAATTACGTTTTCATTTCCCAAAAATTTAAACTAAAATCGCTCATAGCTATGACAGGGAAGAAGTTTTATTCCCAAGTAAGAAATTATACCAAACCGATTAAAATCGAATGCAAAATACGACGAGGTGATAGATCATTAAATACGAATGTAAATAGTTGTTAGTATTAATGTCGTTGAACAATTAAATACTTTGAGGATAATTATGATAAAAAAACGCGTTCTCTCTGTCAGGCCCCAAGTTACGAATACAACGATTTGGCTCGTTAGCCAGTCGTTAGCTGTTACTGTGCTGCTGACTAGAGCCTATTGCACGTAGTCCAGTTCTAGTGATCCTGGTACTCGCCTTTGCCTGTTCAGTGTTCGAAATTTGGCTGTGACACGGATTAATGTTGCACGGGTTGGTCTGAAAAATTTATTCAAAATAATTTTATCGGATTTAATGTCTAAAAGTAAGAACTCACCCAAATTTTCAGCTCTCAAGATGCAATCTACAAATTTTCACTTTGTTTTTCCCTTTTTCATCATTTTTTTCCTAAACATTCCTCTCGATGTCTTGCAATGCCTCTCAAATGCGGATTTCTCTTTAAAATTTTCAAGTCCATATGTAATTGTCATTATAAATTTTTTGAGGAATCAAATAATGCTATCGGATATTTCCATTGGCGGGAAATTCAATACACGAGGCAAAATTGCTTCATGGAAACGGTCAAATCTGTGAAAGTAAGCTCCAGAGCAAAGGGCTTCTGTATAAGAGTCCTTAACAAAAAGGATCTCGTATGTAGAGGTGTTCCTTCGACGTGGTTACGGCATCGGTACCTCTCCCATGAACTGAGAGAATGATTATTCAATGTATTGCGGCAATTCCCTCTCACATTCCTGAGAATCAAGAGGGAAATTGCTATTAATGAGGCGCCAATTTCTT
Organism: Laupala kohalensis; assembly: GCA_002313205.1. Classification (NCBI taxonomy): domain Eukaryota; kingdom Metazoa; phylum Arthropoda; class Insecta; order Orthoptera; family Trigonidiidae; genus Laupala; species Laupala kohalensis. The sequence goes on from NNCF01126069.1 coordinate 104,174, forward strand.
CAGACTTACCCGCGTAGTAAAGAAGACGTATTACTGCTGTAAAACAAAATTACTTCAGCGGTAAACACCGTTTCTTCGAAAAATAGTTGAATAAATGAGAAGGCAATGACGATTAGGAGATGCTCTAGTTTTTTTTTGACGCCCCAGGCGAAAATCATTTCTGCACTCCTACAATCTCAACAATTTTTGGACCACATAAAAAAGTTTGGTTACTCCAGCAACATGAAGCTGCTTCGTTGACTACAATTTTTATAATATGCGAGAAACATGGAAAAGAGAATGAATGGATTAATATCCAAAAATCCTCGGAACACAATTCCTTAAACCCCCTCTCCACGATGTCACCCTTCGAAGACTTGGGGTTCTTTATACTGAGCTGTTCGGTGATAGATACACTACTAATTCGTTAACTTTATTTCAGTGAATGGATTGCTCACGCAATCATATTGTTCGTGTAAAATGAATCTGAACTTAAAGTAATTATTTATTTACTGACCGACCGACTAATATCTCTTCTACCCACTTTCTCCAAAATCCTAGAAAAATTGTTCTATAAGCGTCTTCTAGATTTTTTATCAAAAAATATCATTCTCTCTGACGATGAACACGGTTTTAGGAAATCCTTTTCCACTACAAGCGCCATATTTTCCTTCTTAAACGATGTTACCACATCTCTAGACCGTGGAGAAAATCCTCAGGGTTTTTTCCTTGACTTATCCAAAGCATTCGATGTCATCGATCACGGAATACTCCTTTCCAAATTGCATTCTTTAGGCATTCGTGGACTTCCACATCAATGGCTAACTTCTTATTTAAAAGATAGATATCAACAAGTAGAAATATCCTATACTAAAAATAAAATACTTGAGCGTTGTCTTTCAGAAACAAAGCCACTTACTTGCGGAGTACCCCAAGGATCAATTCTCGGCCCTATACTCTTTTTATTGTATGTGAACGACATGTCATCATCCACATCAGATTGCAAAATGGTTCTTTTTGCTGATGACACTAATTTACTATGTAAACACGCCAATGCTCAAAACGTTTTGTCTAACCTTCCATGCAAATCGTCTCATTGTGAAAACAGTGTCTATGTCATTTCACAATAGTAATACAAAATCTTTACCCCAGGTTTGTCTTTCTTTAAACGGAACACAATTAAAAACTGTTACGAATACAAAATTCTTAGGTCTCCATATTCAAGACAACCTCAAATGGAATTGTCACGTTGACAATCTTAATTCCCAATTAAGCAAATTGTGTTACGCATTCCGAAACTTAGTTAACGCAGTTAGTCCACGTATTTCCCGTTGCGTATATTTTGCAAACGTTTACTCCCATTTACGTTACGGCATTACATTCTGGGGTAATTCCGGTCAGAGTATTCAAACTTTCAGAATTCAGAAGAAAATAGTTCGGGTAATTTGTAAATCTCACCCCCCAAAACTCTTGTAAATTTTTATTCAAGGAATTAAATATCTTAACACTTCCCTGCATTTATATTTATGAAACAGTCGTGTTTGTTAAGACCGAATTACTGAAGTGCCACCCTTGCTTTATACGAAACAGTCTCGTTCACGAACACTATACTCGCAATAGTAATAATATTCATCGCCCTAGAGTGTCAACCACTCTTTTCCGAAAAGGACCGCATCATTCGGGAATCGTTCTATATAATTCCCTGCCCAATAATATAAAAGACATTATGAAATTGAATCTCTTCAAAACCGCGGTTAAAAACTACCTCCTGTACCAGAGCTTCTACACTGTAAAATAATTTATTGATTTTAATAAAAGTTAAATCCGTCTTGTACTTTATCACGCCATTGCAGTAGTACTTTTTAAATAACTTATAACAATTTCAAAAACTATTTTCTTGCATGGTTGTGTTGTCTTATGGCTCATATTAATTTAGTTTTATGTGTACTCAACATTGGCACGGTNATATTAATTTAGTTTTAAGTGTACTCAACTTTGGCACGGTTGTGTACATTAATTCTGTAGCTCCATCCTGGCCCCGGTTTTTCTCCGTTTTTCCTTCGGGTAGAGGCGGATTTCTTATGCAGGTTCTGCAGTTTTTGTCTAGGGGCGTGTTTATTGTAACAATAAATCGTGAATTTAGTGTTTTTTCAACTCTTATGATTTTTAAACACTATACTCAGAATTATCTATAGTTCGATAATAACTTGTACATGTAATTTGTTGCGTAAAATTACAAACACATTGACATTCTATTAGTATTATAACTCGCAGCTAACTTTTTATCTTATCTAGGGATTTTTGCTGAAATTTTTGAATCCGCCTCTGCCTTAGGGCCCTTGTTCGGAATTGATGGGATGGTCCCTTGCTTACTTCCGGAGAGTAAATTAGTTTATTATCCTCCACGTGGTCATACGCAGTTTGTACTGTTTGTTTGACAATAAATTTATTATTATTAAATTTATTATTATTATTATTACTGTGGTCATGCTATATTTTTTGGCTTCTATGATTTTCACGATTAAATATAGGAACGTGTTAGCTCTTTAGGTAAAATATCGAAATCAGTGACTCTAAACCAATGTCCACCAAATACATCCAAGGACGTACCGCATTCTACGTTCACTTCGGAGACTAACTCAAGTGAAGTTATGAGTGTCATCAGTTCTTTAAAAAATAAATTTTCATCAGGGATAGATGATATACCTGTATTTATTGTAAAATCTTCCTCTCACGTTATATTAAATCCTCTCACTCATATTTTCAATAACTCCTTGTCAGAAGGTGTTTCCTGACATATTTTAAAAAAGCCAAAGTATTTAAAAAACCATTACATAAGAAAGGAAATAAATGTGAAGTTGGAAACTATCGACTCATATCACTATTGTCAACTTTCCAAAAAAAAATCCTGTAAAAACTCTTCTATAAGAGACTTTCAGACTTCTTACCGCATGATAATATTCTCTCAAACGATCAGCACGGTTTCAGGAAATCCCTTTCAACTAACAGCGCCATATTTTCTTTCCTAAATGATGTAACGAATTTTCTTGACCGTGGAGATAATCCACAAGGTATTTTTCTTGATTTTTCAAAAGCATTCGATGTAATCGATCACGAAATTCTTCTCTAAAAACTGCACTCATATGGCATTCGTGAATTGACACATCAATGACTAACTTCCTACTTGAAAGATAGGTATCAGCAAGTTGAAATTTCCCATGTTGAAAATAAAGTATGTCAATATTACATTTCAGAAACAAAGTCACTTACTTGCGGTGTTTCTAGAGGTTCAATTATAGGCCCTATCCTCCTTTTATTGGACGTATATCACATGTCATCCACCACGCCCGATTGCAAATGGTTCTCTTTGCTAATGACGCAAATCTACTATGTAAAAATGAAAATGCGCAAAAAGCCTCTGCCTTGGGGCACTTAAATCCGCATCTGCCTTAGGGCCCTTGATCGGAATTGATGGGAAATTGCTTGCTTCCGGAGAGTAAATTAGTTTATTGTCCTCCACGTGGTCATATGCAGTTTGTAACTGCTTTTTTGACAATAAAGTTTATTATTATAAGCTCTATCTAACTTTACGTTTCATTCAAATCGTCTCATCGTTAACACTGATAGAACAGTATCTATGTCAATTCGCTATGGTGCAACGATATCTCTTCCTCCTACATCCCTTTCGCTAAACGGAACCCAAATAAAATCAATGAAGGTAAAAAAAATTTAGAGCTTAATATTCAGGACAGCATCAAGTGGGTATATATATATATATATATATATATATATATATATATATATATATAT